>VRLP01006001.1:0-31901 GCA_009660295.1 Lophius piscatorius | reverse complement strand
GTGCTGGGACATGTTCTGGTTCTGATGAGCTGGCTCCCGTGCTGGGACATGTTCTGGTTCTGATGAGCTGGCTCCCGTGCTGGGACATGTTCTGGTTCTGATGAGCTGGCTCCTGTGCTGGGACATGTTCTGGTTCTGATGAGCTGGCTCCCGTGCTGGGACATGTTCTGGTTCTGATGAGCTGGCTCCCGTGCTGGGACATGTTCTGGTTCTGATGAGCTGGCTCTTGTGCTGGGACATGTTCTGGTTCTGATGAGTTGGCTCCCGTGCTGGGAAATGTTCTGGTTCTGATGAGTTGGCTCCCGTGCTGGGATATGTTCTGGTTCTGGGACATGTTCTGGTTCTGGTTCTGATGAACTGGCTCCTGTGCTGGGACAGGTTCAGTTGCTCTGGATTCAACCCACAAGGATTTTTGTCCGAGTTATTGCCATCCTGTAAATCTACAGACAACTCCAACAAACTTTATCAGTATCTCCCAAATACTCTAGCTGGTCATCTCCTGCGCATTCCACTTCAGCGTCTCCGATCAACCCACTGAGCCACCAGCTCCACCCCTAACGGAACATTGAAGCAATCAGAAGAACTAAGCAGTAATAGTCACATGTAATCCTTCAGAATAAGAGCATTTAAAATACAGCATTCATTATGATTTTTAAACTTTAACGGGCGAATGTAGACGTTTTTTCTACTTTGACACTTGTTTGACTCTGTTTTCATCAACGCTGTGGTGGCGAGAAGCTTTGGTTTGTTGCGATAACCCCACCCCTCGATGTAACCCCGCCCCCAAGTCTCTAACCGGTTCCATTTTCTTGACCAACAGAAGATTAGATTCTGACCTGGCCCGAATTTTCTGCTCTTTTACAGTCTAAACGCTCCAAACCAGATTCGACTCCGGTCGGTAAATGTTTTTCCGATCCACACAGTAGAACCGGACCCAAACCCAAACTCGACTCCAGAGAATAATCATTTCCGAACGCGTCGCGTCACCTTTGGATCTCAGTGTTTTTTCTTCAGGGTCACATAACGTTTGTCTCCGCCCCCAGGCTACCTGCCTCCCGGTTACTCCTTCCCCGCATACGGGGGGAAGGCGGCGGGGGACGAGGGGGACAGGCCCTCCAGGTCCAGTCCTAACATGAAGCCGCCCAGCGAGGCAAAAGCTCTGGACCTGCTCCAGCAGCACGCCAGCCAGTACCATCGCAAGTCCCCGTCCATGCAGGACAACAAGGCGGCACACGACCGGGAGAGGGAGAGAGAGGGTGACCGGCCGCGGACCTCACCCTCCCAACGCCTCATCCCGTCTCATCATCACCTGGGATACCCGCTGCTGTCAGGACAGTATGACATGTCCTACGCCTCAGGTGAGCCCGCCCACCTGAGCAGCTGTCAATCACAACGACAAACACCTGGGCTGTAATACATTAAAGGGGAGGGGCTAATGAGCCATTACCGGGTGGGGGGGTACCATGCAGTTAATAACCAGTACATGCTCGGATAGAAGCCGGACCGGATCCTCTGGGATCCCATTGGACCCCAGATAACGATGACATCATTTTTAATATTAGCCCTTATTACATTACATTTATATCACCTATATTATATTTATTCCATTTGTTGTTCGGGGCTTTTTTTTTGGCTGATCTGAAAAATATGTGAGTTTTTTGATCCGTTGAACCACCAGTTCACATCCATCACAAATCGCCGCCGTCTCTGAGTTCACAACATTATATTAAGGCGGAGTCAGATGGCTACAATAAGCTCCGCCTCCACTTCAACAGTGGTCTGTTGGTGGTGCTGCTCACAGCTCATTGCAACAAGTGAGGTTTAGCTAATCAGGAAACATTTATGTCACGTCTATCTTCCATATTAAAAGTAGCGCTGGATCTGGTCCTGGATCTCAGCTGGACCCAGCTGACAGTCTTTAAGACTCATGTGGTTTGATTGATGTGTTTGTGTCTTAGGCCTCTCCTCCTCAGCCATCGTCGCCAGTCAGCAGGCGTCTGCCCCGTCCATGTACCCCCCCCCACGGAGGTGAGAACGGTAAGACCCCCTCTCACACACGGAGGGTTAAATGAAACCCAACTCTGTAAAGTTAATGCTGCCATGCTAACGGCTTCCTGTGAGTCCATTACTACCAGAATCGATTTGGCCTAAGGTGATGTCATCATGATAATGTCATTCAAAACACATGATGTCATCATGACAATGTCATTCAGAACACATGATGTCATCATGACAATGTCATTCGCAACACATGATGTGACGTCATGATGATGTCATTCACGATACATGGATGTCATGACTGTCATTCACGACACGTTATCGTCATGACGATGTCATTCACGACACATGGATGTCATGACTGTCATTCACGACACATGGATGTCATGACGATGTCATTCACGACACATGATGTCGTCATGACGATGTCATTCACGACACATGATGTCGTCATGACGATGTCATTCATGTCAAGAATTAAAGAAGGTTTGGAGGGTTAAATATTTTTTGGTTGACCCCTGGGTGTCCTCTCTCCTGCAGGCACACCTGATTGGCTGACCTCCACCCCACCCGGAGTCATGTGACCGGCTCACACAAGGAAGCGGTTCTGTTTAAACATCACTTCAGCGGTTCCAGTCAGCTGCTTCGCCCCCTCACTGGACCACTGAGACATCGGGAGGCTTGGTGCCGGCTCTACTGGTCCCGCTGGTCCGTCTGGTTCTACTTCTGGTAATCCCAGACAGCGCCGTGGCGGCAGCAGGGGTTTTCGCTCACAGACTGAGGCCGGAGATGACCTGGTGGGCGGAAACATGTTGAGGTTCTGATTTATAGACGGGCAGGTCAGATGGTTCTGGCTGGCAGCAGCGGTCTTCTGGAAAAAACAGAGCTTCCTGTTTCTGAGCCTTGGGTTCTGCGTCATGGAGCAACGATGTCACGCATTCGTAAAGATGCTGCAGACGGAGGACGGACCAATCAGAGGGCAGCATCCTCAGACTGAGCGGCGGCGTCAGACTCCTCCCCCCCAGTGTGTAGCTGTACTGTGTGTGCGTGCGTGTGTGTGTGTGCGTGTGTAAATACTGTACAGAGGATTTATTTTAAAGAGCCTGTTTCCTACTCTCGTTCTGTCTGCTCGCTCGCCGCCTCTGTTTTTCTACTGTTGTTGATCTGATATTAAACATGTAGCTGGTGGACCACAGCCAAGCTCCGCCTCCTCATTCATTCACGACACAGATCAAAAACACCAGAGGAAAGCAAATGTTACGACAGAATGACAAGAAATGTGTTTTTGAACATCCTCCCTCAGTCACTCATATTTGAATCGGTCATGTGACACCAGGGGGGCGGGGCTCGGAACAAAGTCTGTGTTTTGTATACAAACATCAGATCCTGATCTCAGCAACCGGGATTATATGTCTATATATATCCTCATCTAAAACAAAAACAGAGTTTTCACTTTCAATGATTAAAGAACTTACTTCTCGTCTGAAGGCCCATAATCGGGCTTCTACCTAGTTTGTTTTTATTTACGGTGCACCATTTTTAATAAAACCCTTGGTTTATGTCAGGGCCAAATGTTGTATGTGGACGTAAGTCCCTCTAGTGGTCAAAGGGTGGTATTATTTTTTTATGAGCCAACAGGAAAACGACGATACAAATGTTTCGAATATCATCACTCCTCTCTGAAGAGGATTGAGACCCGTGGAGAGACGGAACCGCTCCAGTCTGTCTGCATCCACTGAGGAACATCTACTCAGTGGATGTTCCTCAGTGCTGAGGAATCCCTTCAAAATAAAATGTCGGCGGTTTTCCCCATGGATGCAGTAAACCTGGATTGGAGATGAACCGGTTCTAGATCTTTATCTTGGGATCCCGGGTTAAAGTTAAGGATTTAACGGACTTCAAGTTAGATAATAATTATATTATTCAAATTAATGTGTAAAACTTAGAGGAACCTTCAAAGCTGCATTGTTGTCAAACCGGAAACTTCAAATCTAAAGAGTGTCGGGTAATAACAGGATTATTACATTAGTATGAAGTTAAACTCCTGCATGAAACCATTTAATATAAATATGTATATTCACAAATTAAGTTTTCAAACAAACATGAGAGCAGGTGAATCATTTTGACAGGTGTGTTTGTTTTCACCTTCATCACCCTCCTCTCCGTCAGCAGGAGGAGGGTGAATGACTGAATGTTAGCAATCAGAACCAGCTGCCCCCATGGAAGCAGCAGCTGAGAGGCTCTGACCCAAACCTCCATTATCATCCTGCCTCAGGAGACGGGATGAAGGACAACTCTTGAAACCTCTTTTGTTGAATGACAGTTTCAAGAAATCTGTATTTCACATTTTGTAGTTAATGAATTTTCCCACATTAATAATATTTATTATTCAAAGAATAATACATAATGGCACAAAATAAATGTAGATTATAAGAGTAGAATAGAAGCTACATTTTCTTACCCTTATCCCTTTGTCCTACCTCCAACTTCAGGACAAAATGTTTGTCTGCTGTGAAATAGGTCCCTCCCACTGACAGGTAACCATGGTAACCAGATAATCATTGTTATCCCAACTTCACCCGTCAGTGGATAGAATGTTGTGGCTGATTGGCGTTGTTGATTTTGAGATTTGTAAAGGTTTAAGTACAGATTCTTTACCTTATCAGTCATGCTTTTATTTTGAAGCCCACTTACCCCCGCTTCCTGTATGGTCATTGTTGAACTTGACCCAGCTGGTTCGAATCTGGACCTGCAGCGGGTCGGATCTGTCCGTCTGCCGCCGGATAGCCTTCAGCGGACCTGATCGAAGACCCCGCGACACACTGCCGTCTGTTCTTTACCTGTGAGTGATGAGGGCACGAGATGATGACGTCATGCAGCAGCATGTAATGCAGTTACTATAGCCTGTAAGAATTGTAGCTCTAGGAGTAACGGCAGAACGGCATTTAAGTAATCAGATTACTCTCAAATTGTAAATATTTTGTGTTTATTCAAACAAGTTATTATTTATTCTCTCATATTTAGTCACAAGGTTTTTCCTCTTGATGCCACTAGGGGGGGCTGCAGCCAAGGAACCTCCCGGATATCTGCAGCGGCTAATTTTACCACGTTTGCAGCTAAGATTAGCACGTCTGGAGCTAACGTTAACACGTCTGCTAGTAACATTGGCTAATCTTCAGCTAACATTCGCACGTCTGCAGCTAATGTTAGCACTCTTCAGCTAATGCTACCAAGTTTTCATCTGATCTTAGCACCTTTGCAGCTAACGTCTGCCGCTAATGGGAACATGTCTGCTGCCAACATTGACACATCCTCAGCTAACGTTAGCATTTCTGTAGCTAATTTTAGCATTCTACAGCTAATCTTAGCACATCTACAGCAGCTACAGCTAATGTTAGCTCATCTGTAGCTAATGTTAGAATGTCTGCAGCTAATACAATCACATCTGCACCAGCAAATGCTTGCAGGTTTGCATCAGCTGCGGTTATTGTTAGCACATCTGCAGCCGAGACAGCTAACGTTGCCTCACCGGCAGCAGCAACAGGTAATGTTGCCACGTCAGCAGCAGCTGCAGCTAACCTTAGAACATCTGGAGCAGCAGCTAACCTTAGCACGTCTGCAGGAGTTACAGCTAACGTTAGCTTGTCTGCAGCGGCAATAGGCAATGTTGCCTTGTCTACTGCAGCTAAAGTTAGCACGTCTTCAGCTAACCTTAACACTTCTGCAGCTCACCGTAGCACATTTGCTGCAGCTACAGCTAGCATTAGCGGGTCTGCAACAAACGTTAGCTGTGAAAGATGAACCTTCCTTTCAAACAGCCTTTAAATTCTTAAAATGTATTTCTGCCCTCCAGACCCGTAATGATGATGTCCGAGACTTTGGAGCAGAGTGATGATATCAGCTTCCTACCCCCCCACGACATGGAGCCCCCTGGCCAAGAGGACGGACACTGCCCTCTGCCCTTCAGGTGAGGTACTAGCGTTCTACTCTAAGCAGTAAGTAATCTGAGTACAGTGATCCGACCCTCAGCGGAAAGATCAGGTCAAGACTGCAGGAACCATCTAGTAGCTCTGGTGAGGATCCATAGCGGTCTCGATGTTAGTGGGTGTGTGTGTGGGGGCGCGCACGTGTATGTGCACATGAATGTGTGGGAGTGTGGGTACAAGTGTGTGTGTTTCTCTACTGCAGCCTCGTTGCATAATCACTTCTTTTATCTGAGAGAAAACTGGACAATCCCTTCTTTCACACACTCGACACGCTCCAGTGCACCAGGATAAAACCAGAGGCATGATGGGAAAGTTCACCCCATTCTCACTATTCTCTTCTCGTCTCATCATTTGCAAACATTTTAAATCTCCTCCATCATTCACTGCAAAAATTAAACGGCTAAGATTGTTCATGCGGATTAAAATATCTGAACCAAGCCAACGAGCTATTCTGATGACAACAACCCTAATGCTAACATGCTAGCTTGATTAAAGCTACTTATCCTAATGTGCTAGCTTGTTGAAACAATCTAATTCAAAACATGCTTGCAAGATAAAAACAGCTAATGCTCTAGTCTGACGAAAATAGCTAACGGTAACAGGCTAGCAAGATGAAAACAGCTAATGTAAACGTACTAGCCTGTTGTAAACAACTAACACTAATGTACTGGCCGTTTGTTAACGACTTATGCTAACATGCTAGCCTGCCAAAACATTGAATGCCACCATGCTAAATTTACTTAAAACAACTAATGCTAACATGCTAGCCTGCCAAAACATTGAATGTTTTATGTTTGCTAATGTTTGCTAACTTTACTTAAAACAACTAATGCTATACATGCTAGCCTGTCAAACACATAAAATGCTAACATGCTAGCCTGATGAGAACAGCTAATGCTAATGTGCTAGCCTGACATAAAGTGTTATTTCCACTGGTGCAGTAAAACCGTAGATGATGATGTCATACTTACGGGAAGGAGCGGACACTGAGAATAAACAGTTCATGGCAAGATGCTAACCTGTACTAGCACCCTGCTAACATGCTAATGTCAGTCTAAGCACCTAAGGATCTGAGAGGCTGTGATCAGGGTGTGATAGGTTCTGGTTTCATTAGGATCTGAGAGGTTCTGGATTTGAGGAGAAAATTCTGGACTCTTTAGATGAGTCAAATTGCATCATTTTCACGGAGCTGACAGAGACTGGTAATTGTGTCTTCGCTGTGATGTCATGAGGTCATGTGATCTCCTGCAGGCTGCAGCTGATTGACGACCTGTCCTATGAAGACGTGAAGAAGTGTTACAGAGGATCAGTGAGTTCTTCACACTAAAACACGACCAGAACCACAACCACAGAACCACCTGCAATTCGGCAACGTGTCACCAACATTGCTTCGCCATCACCACGCTGTCACCATGCTGTCTCCACTATCGCCACGACGTCACTGCCTTGTCACCGCCATCATTGTGCTGTCACCACCATCACCACACTGTCACCATGCTGGCACCGCCATCATCACGCTGTCACCACCATCACGATGCTGTCACCATGCTGTCACCATGCTGCCACCAGGCTGTCACCACCATCACCATGCTGTTACCACCATGACCCTGCTGTCACCATGTTGTCACCACCATCACCGCGCTGTCACCACGCTGTCACCACCATCACCAAGCTGTCACCATGCTGTCACCACCATCACCCTGCTGTCACCATGCTGTCACCACCATCACCACGCTGTCACCACCATCACCTTGTGTCACCACGTTGTCACCACCCTCACCATGCTGTCACCACGCTGTCACCACCATCACCATGCTTTCACCACATTGTCACCGCCATCAGCATGCTGTCACCACCATGACGATGCTGTCACCATGCTGCCACATGCTGTCACCACCATCACCACGCTGTCACCACCATCACCATGCTGTCACCATGTTGTCACCACCATCACCACGCTGTCACCACGCTGTCCCCACCGTCACCACACTGTCACCACGCTGTCACCACCATCACCACACTCTCACCACGCTGTCACCATGCTGTCACCGCCATCAACACCATCACCACGCTGTCACCAAGCTGTCACTACATTGTCACCACCATCACCACGCTGTCACCATGCTGTCACCACCTTCAGCAGTTTCCACAGGCCGTCACTTCCCCATTACCACCATCATCACAGTGTCATAACCATCACCATAATGTCACCACCATAATCTCTCAATCATAGCGTCGACCAATCAACCAACCAGCTTCTCCCTGAAGTTGCGATGACATCATTTATAACTCGACTACAATGACGTCACATGACACGATGACTGGATGGTTGAATCTAATGCTGCCTCCACAGACCGTCAGCAAGTACAACTCTCATTACCACAAGCTCTTCCAGACGGTTCCTACAGAGGAGATCCTGATGAAAGGTACCTGCCGTCCCGAACCAGAACCACCAGTTTGATCTGGATCCAGAACATCCTTCACCCAGAGACTCTTCTTCTTTTGTAGTTTATTCCTGTGCACTGCTGAGGGACATCCTGCTGCAGGGACGTCTCTACATCTCCAGGAACTGGCTCTGCTTCTACACCAACCTGTTCGGGAAAGACGTCAAGGTGAGTCGGACCCCCTTAAAGAAACAGTACACCCATCAATTGAGCAGTCATAGCTGAGACTGCAAGAATCATCTAGTGGAAGTCTGCGGTGGTCCTGATGGTCTAATCTGTGGTCTAAATCCAGATTGTGGTTCCACCCGTCTATCAAAGAGGATGTGTTTCCTCTGACCTTCACAATAAAGTGTTTGTTTTGTAGGTCTGTTTACCGGTGGTCTCCGTCAGGCTGGTGAAGAAACACAAGACCGCCGGCTTGGTACCAAACGGTCTGGCTATCACCATGGATACCGGACAGAAGGTAAGACCTTTTATTGGACACACCAGTTCTGGGGACTGTTTAGAACCTGTTCACACCTGGTGTCACCCGATCTTCTGGTTCCTGTCCATCTCCAGTATGTATTCGTGTCCCTGCTGTCCAGAGATAGTGTCTACGATGTCCTGAGGAGGATCTGCACCCACTTGCAGGTCTGAGGACCCAAGTTCTGATGTCATCACCGACAGAATACAAGAGCTGGTACCACATGTTCTGATCCTGTTCTGGTTGCAGGTGGACGGGAAGAGTCTGAGCGTGAAGCAGTTCCTGGAGGAGCCCAGCTCTCTTTCTATGGTAAGGTCCATCAGCAGGAGAACTTCTCCCTGCTTTCTTTCCTCACAGATCAAATCCTCTGGACTGAAACAGGAATGAGAAGGATGAAGAGGAACCTTCCTGAAAGCATCTAAAAAAACACAAATAACATCTAAAAATATTTGGAAGAACATCTCAAAACACCCTAAAGAACTTCTTAAAACACCCTGAAGAACATCCTGAAGAACATCTAAAAGACACTTGGAAGAACATTAAAAACATCCTGAAGAACATCTAAAAGACACTTGGAAGAACATCTAAAAACATCCTGAAGAACATCTACAAACACCTGGAAGAACATCTAAAAACACCCCGAAGAACATCTAACAACATCCTGAAGAACATCTAAAAACATCCTGAAGAACATCTAAAAACATCCTGAAGAACATCTAAAAACACTCTGAAGAACATCTAAAAACACTCTGAAGAACATCTAAAAACACCTGAAGAACATCTAAAAACCATGGAGGCTGACGGGAGCAAACTCTTAAACTCTGGTTTAACACATAAACATAACATAAACCTTAAATAACATTATTAGCTGTTAGCCTGTTTTAGCATTAAGCAGCTAGCTAGCATTAGCAATAAAACACTTCCAACTTTTTTTTTTAATGGATTTTATCTATAATAAAAACTAGATTTTTCTGAGGTTAGATCATCTGAATCTGAGGATATTACATATTGATTAGTTATGGCTGACTGATTACCTATTGATTAGTTATGGCTGACTGATTACCTATTGATTAGTTACGGCTGACTGATTAGATATTGATTAGTTATGGCTGACTGATTACCTATTGATTAGTTATGGCTGACTGATTAGATATTGATTAGTTACGGCTGACTGATTAGATATTGATTAGTTACGGCTGACTGATTAGATATTGATTAGTTACGGCTGACTGATTAGATATTGATTAGTTATGCCTGACTGATGTGTTTTAATGGAGAGCAGATGAATACTCTGTCGTTCGTCTCTTCATCAGGATGAGTATCCTGAGGTGTTGAAGTGGAGGAGGAAGCCGTCACTTCCCGCCGTCTCCTCGTCACTCCCTGACCTGCTGGGAAACTCCTCCCCCGGCCTCACCACAGACACGCCCTTCAGCACGCACACTCTCACTGGTAGGCCCGCCCACCTGTCAATCAGTGGTCACAGAAATATCCTCTGATGTCTCTGTGACAATTAGTGTGTGTGTGTGTGTGTGTGTGTCTGTGTGTTTAGACAGCAGTTTGGGAACAGACAAGATCCTGCTGACAGAACCAGAACCTGAACTGGGTCACATGGAGAACCAGCTGTTGAAAGTCTTCGTCCTGCTGTGAGTCGAACACACAAAGACTCAGAGAACGTGAAGAAACTGTAAAAACTGTGAAATCATTCAGGAAACATTTGAAGAAACGTCTAGAACCGATCCAGAATCCACGCGCAGAAAAAACATAAAAACTCAACCAGAGGATTGAGTTTGTGATTGATCCGTCTGTGAATGAAGAATGTTTGATTAATCCATGATCGATCTTTGATTGATTGATCTTTGATTGATTGATCTTTGATTGATTGATCTGTAGTTGATTGATATCTGATTGATTGATCTTTGATTGATTGATCTGTAGTTGATTGATATCTGATTGATTGATCTTTGATTGATTGATCTGTAGTTGATTGATATCTGATTGATTGATCTTTGATTGATTGATCTGTAGTTGATTGATATCTGATTGATTGATCTCTGATTGATTGATTGATTGATCTCTGATTGATCAGTGTCTTCCTGCTGGTCGTGACGTCCTGCTATCTGACCTTCAGAGTTTATCGTCTGGAGCAACAGCTGAGCTTCTTGAGCAGAGAGCCGAAACTGACACACAGGTACACAAACATGTGCACACACACACACACACACACACACACACACACATTTAGACTCATACACAACTCTGACTCACACACTCTTACACACTGAAGGGTCCTGATCAGTAGTTTTAGGGTCAGTTTCTGTAGTTTTGGAGTGCATGTCAGTAGTTCTGGGGTACACATCTCTGTTTTCAGGGTACGTGTATTTAGTTTCAATGTCAATGTCTGTAGTTTTAGGGTTAGTGTCTGTAGTTTTAGGTTGCATGTCTGTAGTTTTAGGGTCAGTTTCTGTAGTTTTAGGGTCAGTGTCTGTAGTTTTAGGTTGCATGTCAGTAGTTTTGGGGTACGCGTCTTTAGTTTCAGGGTGCATGTCCTTAGTTTCAGTGTTGGTGTGTGTATTTGTATGGTCAGTGTCTGTAGTTCTGGGGTGTATGTCAGTAGTTTTGGAGGTCAGCTGAGATGAAATGAAATAGAGAACTGCCTTTTGATTCACAAACATTCGATGAAAATAGTTCCCTCAGACTCTTTGCTGCAGAAGTTTGTTCTCTTTTCCCAGGCTTCGTTTCTCATTTTTAACCTTTTTGAATAAAACATTCTGGAAGTTTTGTTTCTATGTTGAGTGAAAGAGGAACTTTCTCCATTGTTGGAGCGTTTTGTCACATGGTGAGACGTCTCGCACGGTAACTCACGGTGAGACCAAAACGGCAGACGGTCACAGGAAGTGTTTCATGACTTCTTCATCCCTCCTGGATTGAATGTGTTTCTCAAAGCGTTCTGTCGTCTTCTGCGTCGAGGAACCTAATGCTTCTGTTTGCAGGTGTGGGGAGGCGCCCTGCTGGCTGGCCAATCAGAGAACGGGAACCTGACGCCGAGGCCAATTAGGACGTGAAGAAGAAACCTGCACTTACATAGACTTCCCACTAGAGGGCAGCGGTGAGAGGTCTGTGGAGCGCTGACCGTGCCATGACTTGGTTACCATAGAGTCGTCACAGTAGAGAGAGACGGAGCAACCTTTGACCTCTGAGGAGGGATGACGGCAGCAGAACTGATGTAAATGTATCCGTACAACACGCCCGTTAGCTCGTTAGGATAGTTCTCACCTGTCAGACGTGATGACGTCACAGCTGCCAGACGAGACGACCGTACTATGACACCGTCACTGCCGGAGGCGGAGCTTGGATTTAAGAGATTCCACACGAAGACAGAGACGGAACCCCTGAACGCACCGTGGAACTTCCTGTAAATTTGCATCCCTCTGAGGCGATTCTGTCTGTAAGTGTTTTTGATGTGTGTGCCATAACTCGAGGCGCGATGATGTCATCGTGTTTGTAAAACAACAATCACAAATAAACACATTTAATCTCATGATGTGTCTCTGCTGAGTGTGACATCGTCTCCCTACACATCTTCTAGCCATCTTCATCATCCCTGAATGTGAGGACATAAAATATCCTGCAGCGACACCAGAGTGTCCGAATCTCCACCAGGGGGCACCAGAGCAGCATCATCTCCGCGTGGTAATCTGATTACCTAACATGTCTCCTGGAAGTAGAGGAATTACTGAGCTCTGGCCTCAATACTGGGGTCAGAGGTCAAGCTATTACGTCCCTCATTGCAGCAGGAGACATGTAGAAGGTTTCATCAGGAGACATTTGGCCTTTCAACATCAAGTAGAAAACCTTTAAAGGGACAGTTCCCCCTTAAATAAGAAACACTTTTCCTTCCAACATTCATCTTCTGACAATCTGGGGCACCTAGTCCCAGCTAGGAGCCGTTAGCAGCTAGAAGCTAGTACAAGCTAGCATCTAAAAGGAGGTAGTAGCATTTAGCATTTCCAAGACCCACCGTGTAACAGAGACGTTGCCGACGTTGCCTTTCTTCAGGAAAGTCGCTCCGTGTTAATGCTGCGTTAAGAATTTTCCGATATATCATAATCCATTGATTAAGCATGAAAGCAAAAATCATTTAGTCTTGAGTTAGATTTCACCATATTTACAACGTACCATGAACACAGCACTCCCACAAAGCCAGTCTGGGTGTGCTTAGCTTAGCTTAGCATAAAGTCTGTAAACAGCTAGCATGGTTCAGGCACACTCCCTATGAATATCAACAGACGCTTGAATAGCTACTGTTAGCTTAACATTAATACAGAGCTGCAGTAGTATGGTGCGAGTAAACTGCTAGTGGTCACCTCTGACATCACTGTGATGTCACGCTGACATGAGAGTGACATCACAGGACTGAGGCAGACACAGTTAACGGTTGTTTTTGAATTTGTTTATTGTTTAATAATGATACTAAAACAGAACGTGTCGCCGTCATCAGTGCAGAACCAGAACCTAGCATCTGGTTTGGTCCACACCGTCACGACTCCTCCCACAACAGACCCTCCCCCAGGTGTGGGACTCCTCCCACAACAGACCCTCCCCCAGGTGTGGGACTCCTCCCACAACACACCCTCCTCCAGGTGTGGGACTCCTCCCACAACACACCCTCGCAGTCCTTCCTGTTCCTATTTTCCTGGTCATGTGATCTATCTAATTTCCAATCACATCAACCTGCGACCTTTGACCCGTGGCGTTTCTCGTCTTCCATGTTCCCACTGCTCTGATGTCTCTCGTCTCACATTCGCCGGACATCTAGCAGATGTCATCGCCCCTCGGAGTCTCCGCCATGTCCTCTTGGCTGGAGAACGGCTTGGGACTCAAAAACACCACCTCTCCCTCCCCTCTCCCCACGTCGTTTTCCGTCCCAGCATGCATCATGCCTGACGCCGACAGCAGCCGGACATCCGAATGCGCGGTCGCTACCGTGTGGCGCCGCAAGCCGCCCAACTTCTCCAGGTAAGCCTCGCCATCCTGTTCCACCAGCGGAGCCAGAGACGAGGAGTCAGAGGAGCTCTGGTGCTGAGTGACAGTGATCTCCAGCTGGTCACCTAGCAACGGCCGCAGGGGGCGGGGCTCTGGAAGATCAAACACATCACAGATAATGTATATAATGCCCTGCTCAAAGGCATTAGGGGAACATTTAAATCACACATCGGATTTTAATGACGTAAACCGAAAGTCAAAGTCATGAACCCGCTGAGGACTGGATTATTCATCACGCACAACATCAAAGAGGAAAAACTAAACACAGGTTCTGATCCAACCGGTGTGAACTTCGTCACCACAACTCATAATTTGTCTCAGTAGGGGGTTTGACCCCCTGGCCTGAAGACACTCCTGACAACATCTGGACCTGCTCCCCATGAGATCTGGATCCTGAGTCTGTGGTTCTACCTGGTGGTTCTGATGCAGCGGTACGTAACGACCCAGAGGTTCTCAGGTGGATTCAGGACCGGTGAACGCTAGGACCAGTCAATGGCATCAGAACCTTCAGCCTCCAGGACCTGCCTACACACTCTGACCAAAAGAGGCCTTGTCCTGGACCAGCAGGAGCCCAGGGTCCACTTCACCAGTATACGGTCTGACACTGGGTCTGAGGGTACCTAACAACAGTCAGGTCTGTGAGACCCTCTAAGGATCTGCCTCCCCAGACCATTTCTGACCCACCATCAAACCGGTCCTTCTGGATGATGCTTCAGGCGGCAGAACCTTCACCGCTAAGTTTCCAGACTCTTTCCTGTTCGTCACATGACTTCAGTGAGAACCTGTGAGGAGAACGAGGCACTCATGGAGAACCTGCCCATCCTGATGTTCTCCGGTGAACATCAGTCCAGCTTCACGGTGCTGGGCTGTGAACACGGGTCCAACTAGAAGACGATGGGCCTTCACAGCATCCTCGTGCGTTCTGGTTCTGACAGTGTGGTCAGAAACATCTCACCAGTATCTGCTGGAGGTCATCTTGTAGGGATCTGGCAGTGCTTCTCCTGGTCCCCCTCACACTGAGGAGCAGATACCGGTCCTGCTGCCGGGCTGTTGTCCTTCCACGGTCCAATCCAGCTGTCCTGGTCCCACAGCCCGGTTCCTGGTATCCCTCTCACACTCCTGAGAAAGTTCTTGGAGACACAGAAAACCTTCTAGTGACGGCTGGTATGGATGCTCCATCCTGGAGGAACTGGACTACCCGGTCCACCTGAATGGACTGCAGGAACCACATCATGGTACCAGTAGACACAAGGACACCAGAGAAGAATCAGTCAGGAAGGATGAAGAGGAGAAATGGTCTGTGGCCACCAGCTGCAGAACCAGAACCTTTTTCTGGGTTTTTCTTGTTGTTGCCTCTCCTGTCCACCTGGGGGCGCTTTCATCAGAACCAAAGCAGCTGAAACTGACCCACAATCCCTTGGGCTTCCTGACTGGACCGATTCATGTCCTTGAAGATTGTTCCGTTCATTAGTTCCAGCCGCAGAATCAGGTTTTCATTTATTACCAGTATTCTTTAATAATTTACCATTTATTTATGTCTGTTACGTTTCTTTGTACTTAATTATGATTATTATTCATTAATACTGATATATTAATGTGTTGACTTTTTTTATTATTCATTTATTCACCCACTTTAAACTATCTAACTATTATTTATATATATATTATTTATTTTTTTATTTACCTGTTTTTTTCATTTTTATTCATTTATTTTCATATTTATTTATTTTTTATTCACTTATTGACTCACACTTTAATTTATATGCTAATTTAAAACATATTATTTTCATGTTATTATTATATATTCACTTATTTATGATTCACTAATTTACTAATTTTTCTAAATTTATTTATTTTATTGCTCTTTCACACATTTATTTATTTACTTGAATTATTTTTCCTTTATAAACATATTTAATTATTCCTGTATCCATTTACTTTATAATTTATTCATCTCTTTAATTCTACATTCATTTACATCACATGAATTAATTTACTTATTATTTTGTTGTGTATTTAATTTATTCATTCTTATTTATTTATTCTTCTGTTTTTTATTCTTCCATCTTTATTTTTGATCAGTCGTCTCGCTGAATCTCCAGCTTCCTGTAACGATGATGTCATCCGTTCTGGAGCGTGATGTCGACGCTGCATTGCTTTAATGTATTTAATCTCTTTGAAGTGGTGCATTATGGGAGCATGTGGAATTCGTATGATCCTCATGACCTCGTCTGAAAAATCTCGCCATGTGAACTTTGCGCTGCGTTTGAAGTGGCGCACCTTTAAAGTTCCACTCATCCTTCCTGTGGAGACGTCTTTGATGTACAGGATGTGGTTCTTCACACTGACCTGACAGGAAGTGGTTTCTGTCGTGCAGGACGTTGCTGAGATACGGGGTCACGACCTTCTCGACCAGACGCTCCAGATGGCAGTACTCTGAGGTGGGACCGCCGGAGTCAGGGATACCCTAAAACACAGAGTAAAAGTAATCTGATTACTCCATTACTGAGTTTTCTGGAGCGAGGCTGTGAGTGAAGGATTACCTGCAGCACCAGCAGCATCTGAGTTACACCTGGAGGGATGCAGGCCACGCCCCCTAGACCCGCCTCCAAGTGGAGCTTCAGCAAAACAAGGTCTCTGAAGGCCAGAAGAGCCATCTGCCTCACCGACAGCTCCTGGCCCTGAATGCACCACACAAATAGTCAGACAGACCCTGAACGCACCACACAAATAGTCAGACAGACCCTGAACGCACCACACAGAGGCAGACAGACAGACCTTGATGCTTAAAAAACAAAACGAGTCACTTCAGGCCGCAGGACATAGTTAGCTTAGCATAAAGACTAGTAGCTGGGGTAAACAGTTACCTTAGCATAAAGAGTAGAAACAGCAGGAAACAGTTAGCTAAGCATAAAGAGCAGAGACAGAGGGAAGCGATTAGCGTAACATAATGACAAGGAAACCGTGGGAAACAATTAGCTTAGCATAAAATATGTGGTAAACGGTAACCATAGCATTAAGCGTAGAAATAGCAGGAAACAGATTAGCAACAATGGGAAATGGTTAGCTTAGTTAAGAATAAAACCAGAAGCCCGGGGAATTATACGTAGCTAGCTAAGGATTAGCTTACTGCAGTTGTGTACCTGGACAGGATAGAAGATGGCCTGAAGTGTAGGGAGGACCTCCGTAAAAAATTGGTCCCACATGTTGGCGAGGACCACAAGCTGCTCCTCACCTGCGGGACATAGCAGATGGTTACCATGGAAACACATTATCAACATGAACATAATGTTTTCTACTCCTCTTCCGCCATGATGTCACCGAGTGTTATTTCTTTAGAATGAATCGGATTGGCTCCTTACAGTCGACACAGGAAATGAGCTTCTAAACCATCAGAGCAGTCTTACCAGAGTGGAGCAGGATCTGATCCAGGACCTCGGACAGACCTCGCGTCAGGAGCTGGTTCTGAAACACAATCAACCACTCAGCTCAGTTAGCTCGGCGTAGCATAAAGACGTATGCGGCGGGAAACTATAAGCCTAGGATAACGACCAGAATAAGGGAAAACAGCTAGCTTAGCATTAAGGCTACAACAGAGGTTAACAGACAAGCTTAACGATTAAGTGTCTAGTTTAGCATAACTACTAAAAGCAAGAGGAAGCAGCTTAGCTGAACAAAAGGACAAACAAGAAAAACAACAACAATAACTTAGCTTACTGTATTGTATTTCTGTCATTGTGTACTTGTGTGTAGTATGTGTGATGTCACGTGTGCAGTGCTGTGGAAAAGAGTTTTCCCTTAGGGACATTAAAGTCTAGAGACTAGAATCAAAGGGAAACATCTAACTTAGCTTAGCATAACGACTACAACAAAGGAAAACAGCTGACGTGGCATAAAGACTACAACAGGGGGAAAAAAGTTAGCATAGCGTAGCATAAACACTATAAACTGTTGCTAGAGTTAATTTCATAGTCCAGATCCAGAGTCGTGACCACAATCCAAATCCAGATTATAGTCAAGCATCCAGATCTGGATCTAGATCTCCGATTTGTCATCCTGATCTTTGTTGATTTTTGCAGAACGCCATCATAAAGGAACAACAGATGGATCATGTGACCCCGAGGAAACCCTGACGTCTCTCCCACCGTGACCACAAACATTCTATCTGAAGGTCAAAGTTCAGAGGAGCTGTTTTGGAGAAGGGACAGGATGTGGACGTGAAGGACTTCCTCTTCTGTCCTCTGTGAACAGGAAACTGACCTTCATGTCAGCACCGCCATGAATGATAAGTCACGGTGGAGGTCAGAGGTAATCAGATTAGCTGAATTAGACGGAGCTTCATGCCGGGACGTTTTTCTGCTCAGGCTCAGGATTCAAACCCTCTCTGATGATCTAACCGCCGGGCTCAGGGCGCTGCTGGTACCGAAATGCCAATTGGATCATTAAAAGCAAACAAACACGCCGTCTAAGCGACTAGCCTGTCTTATCCAGAGAAAAAGAAACGGCGCCGGCGCCAGTCTGTTGTGTTGTCGCTGTCATGACAACAGTGAATGGATTCAGACTCACTAAAAATATCACACTACGCTAGCATGCTAGCTTGCGAGAATGTTTCTAAATCTCATGTAAATCACGCTAAGGATAGAGTCAGTGACCGGCTGTTCTGATGCTAATGCTAATATCAAGACAAGTAATCTCCAACAAGCTCATTAAGGACATGATGATGTCATGACGATGTCATCAAGTTGTTGACGCCACAAGTTTTAATTGGGCGTTCAGTTCTGCCTATGGACGTGCTAACATTAGCTATAATAGCTGAGATTAGCAAATATATACACTATATTGCATCTGAATTGAGCTACATTTTACCACGATAGGTCAACCTAGCTAATGTTAGCGATGATAGCTGACATACCAAACTTAGGCTATTATAGCTAACATTAGCTAAACTTAACATATAATATGTGAAACTAGTTACGTTTAGCAATAATAGTTGAATTGCGCAAACTTGACTCTTGGATAAATTAGCAAATTTTACGCTATAACCTAAATTTGCTTACTTAGACTATTATAGGGGAAATTTCCCTAACTTTAGCTATCGCAGCTATAATCAGCTAGCTTAAGCTATTGTAGTTTACATAGCTTAATTTGCTTACTTTAGCGGTGATGGTTGAAAGTAGCATCACATGCAATATAGTTGAATTGACGACCGTAAATTGCATGTACAAGGGTGAAAGGTCGACAATTCGCCAATTCATAGCCCTGTGATGAACTGGCGTCTCGTCCAGAGGTTACTCTGCCTCTCCCGTAAAGTCAGCTGGGATAGGTTCCACTCCCCACAACCCCAAAGAGCATAAGCGTTTACGGATAACGAATGAATAACTTTCTGCTCATCCAGATGACACGATCGTGGAGGATCTGGGACCATCGTTCAAGGCGGGCTTGAACATGTAGCAGAACCAGACTCTGACGATTCACTGTAAATACGCAGACGCAGGAAGTGGAGCCACTGCGTGGTCACATCAGTCAAACCATTAGCTTTTATGATGGAGAAACAGGAAACAGGAAACACAGGATGGAAGTACCTGGAAGTAGTCGGTTATGAAAGCACCCATCTCGGTCTTCAGGAGCCACCTGCAATGACAGGAGGGGCTTAACCGAACTAGCTCTGGTCGTAGCATGAATGACTTAGCATAGCTAGCTCTGGTTGTAGCATGAATGACTTAGCATAGCTAGCTCTGAAGTAGCATGAATGACTTAGCATAGCTAGCTCTTGTAGTATCATTAGGGACTTAACCAAACTAGCTCTGGTAGTAGCATGAAGGGTCACCTGATGCTCTCGTTGAGCGTGTACAGCTCGTTGGACTGCAGAGCTCCGCCCTGAAACACCTTGATCACAGCTGATTGGACGCTGAGGATGATAAAAAAACAGGGGGGGGGTCAGACGTCAAACAACAAAATATTGTGTCTGAAAGCGTGATGTGGTTAACGGTGGTTTCCAGCAGTAATCTCCTATTCGTGGTCCAGACAACCTTCTGATGATGTCATCCGACTCCTGAATGTCTCTCAGACCTCCACTAATTGGACGACTGGAGATGGCTACAGGAAACAAGGTTGTCCCGCTCAATAGTGCCTCCATTCACCTCTGGATGTGGTGAAAAGAGGTGCATTATGGGTCCAGTGGTCTCTCAGTCTGAACCTGCCGTGGTGAACATGACGATGGCGTAGATCTGAGTCACTTTGCCACCGCCGTGGCGTTCAAGCTGACGTCATTTCATCCGACAAACCAAGCAACCATGAAAGGAGTTTTTAAAGTACTCACTAATATTCACACGAACGTGATTCTCTTAACTACCTCTTATTATTTTACTATTTTATTTATCATGCCTTACTTTTATACATTGTCGTTTGTGAACTCGCTATGTGTTTTTTTTCTTTTTTCAAGCTATTGATAAACAAGATTCTAAACGGGGTCAGCGTGTGACAGGACGCCGCTCGGCTGCCACCTCCACTTCCTCTTATACATCCTGTCAGGAAACGGGGCGGAGCCTCAGTGGAGCGCTGAGTTTCTGATGTCAGAGACGGAATCGGGGGGGTTAATAAACTCTGAGTTTAACGCCTGTTTAAGTCGCGTACGAAGATCATCAGCTGCCATCATCAATGTAATGTGAGGGAGGCGATTCACCATGGCAACCAGTGAAACAATATGGCCGCCATTCTGCTGATGCGCAAACGACATACAGTACAGTGAAAGAGTCCAGGTTCACACGGTGACACAGTCCAGGTTCACACGGTGACACAGTCCAGGTTCACGCGGTGACACAGTCCAGGTTCACGCAGTGACACAGTCCAGGTTCAGCAGGTTCCTCTGTGATGGTCTGATTCTTACGTCACGTGACATCTCCTGAACACATGGCGATGATACCTGAGTACCGTGTTGGGGCGTTATGACATCACACACCTGTTCCACACGCTGATGTTGGAGATGTGCACTGAAGGAGAACTGGCATGGAACCGGGCGAGGTCCGACAGAACCGGAGAGCTCATAAACCGAGGCCTGGGACGCCGAAAAGATCCCATCATGCACCCTGAGGAGAGAAGACAGCAGTGATTAAACACTAGCGCAGACAAAAATCAGGTAATCTGATTACACATGGACAGAGAACCGGCTCTGAGGGGATTTCACTTTGTTAGCCAGGATTATAGGATTGTTGGCCGGAACCAGATAGAGGATCACACGACTCCACCGATGTGATCTGAACTTTTATCAGAGATCCCAACGTTGTGTTGTCATAGCAACATCAGCTAACAGCAGCTAACAGCTAAAGTTAGCGCCGTGGTTTTAGGAGTGACGTCATCAGATGGACATTTGAGTGTCATCGTTTACGTCAACATTCTGTTGGACCTTCAGACGGAACCATGACTGCTGAGATGTTTGTTCTCAGGGAATCTGATCCTGGTCCCGATATAAGACCAGCAGGAAGGTCATAGGTCATAATCGCTTCAGGAAACTCTATCGATTCAGATGTCAGAAACTTAAGCCATTTATAAAAATAACTCTGATCTGATAGATCCGGGTCTCCGTCCAGGACAACCAGGTGGCTGATGGGACCTCAATGCCGAGTGTGTGTCTCACGGGTTCTGGCTGTGCCGTCTCCTCTAATCTGGGCCAATGAGAGGCCTTGTGCTGACAGTCCACACAAACACACTATTGTTTGTTTGTGCGCGTCCTGCCAAAATCAGACGGCTTCAGATTTCTGGAGAGGAACCGCCACAACCCGTCTGACCCCGCTGAAGACTACAGACGTGGAGGTTCTGCGTTCTTCATGTCAGTCCTGTAGCAAAGCTGAGCTGTCCAGAACCTACCCAGATGGATTAGAGGATAAATGTATCACATGCTCACTTTTCCAGTCCGGTTTGATCCATGTGTTCTGGTCATGTCCCGAGTTAACCAGGTTCTGAAGAATCTTACTGTGGTGCGGTTTCTACTTTTCAGGAGGGTTGACTCACTGGATCTTTGCGAGTAGTTCTGTTCGGTGTAAACAAACAATGACGGCGCGGTCATCCCGGCAGCCAAAGGAGTTTATAGCCACGATATTAGGCTTTTACTTTGAAAGGACTTATATCTGCAGGTGCCTGGGAACAGCAACATGTGTGAACGCCACGCCACATGTAGCGTTAACAGGAAGTAGCTTTATTAGAGTAAACACCACCACACACACACCCACCATGATGACTAACCACACTTTCACCTTCTGCTCTGTAAAAGTGGGTGTCATCGTCTGTGACCGTCACCATGACGACCCATCAGATTCAAACCGAAACTATCAGAAGGGGTCACAGCCCGACATTTGTTGAGGTGTGACCCCTCGCCATCACAGTCCCAGTCAGGAAACGGTCTGTTGCACCTGTCAAAGCCACCACTATGTATACTAACTCTGGGTAACTGACAGAAGTATGTGTGTGGAACTCTGGGTAACTGACAGTAGGATGTGTGTGGAACTCTGGGTAACTGACAGTAGAATGTGTGTGGAACTCTGGGTAACTGACAGTAGGATGTGTGTGTGGAACTCTGGGTAACTGACAGTAGGATGTGTGTGGAACTCTGGGTAACTGACAGTAGGATGTTTGTGGAACTCTGGGTAACTGACTGTAGGATTTGTGTGGAACTCTGGGTAACTGACAGTAGGATGTGTGTGTGGAACTCTGGGTAACTGACAGTAGGATGTGTGTGTGGAACTCTGGGTAACTGACAGTAGGATGTGTGTGTGGAACTCTGGGTAACTGACAGAAGGATGTGTGTGGAACTCTGGGTAACTGACAGAAGGATGTGTGTGGAACTCTGGGTAACTGACCGTAAGATGTGTGTGGAACTCTGGGTAACTGACTGTAGGATGTGTGTGGAACTCTGGGTAACTGACAGTAGGATGTGTGTGGAACTTTGGGTAACTGACCGTAAGATGTGTGTGGAACTCTGGGTAACTGACCGTAAGATGTGTGTGGAACTCTGGGTAACTGACAGGACCGTGAGGGTAAACGTGTCGACTCTCTGCTGGTGACGGCAGCCAGAGTTTTCACAGCTGCGTGACACTGTAGGAGGTTGGCGAGGGCGACAGCAGGAAGTGGCGGTGACCACAGCAGTGCGGTGGTGAGGATTCTCTTCGTCGGGCAGCTTTCTTTATACACTCAAAAAAAGGGGAGCGCTGGTTCTGGGCGTCGGTATCGTTCTCTTTGGACCCTGGAGCGAACCACCTGTGAACTGTTCCTTTAAGCAGCTGTAATCCTGCTGCTGGACCTCATCACAGCGATCAAACCCGGCTTTTTTGTAGTTCTTACAGTCAGACTGACATCAGAACCTTTGTGGTCAGATGCAGTCAGAGTCAGACGCTCTGATGTGTTTGGTGGTTCTAGTATGTGATCTAATCCCAAAACACAAGACCCGTCATGAGAAAGTACTCAGACTCACTAATGTGATTACAGACAAACTGAACTACACGGAAAACTGTTTGACCTCCAACCTCAGTAACCCCAAACCTGCATTGCTTGTAGCAGTGCAACGAAACCTCACCATCAATCTGGGGATCAAAGCTCACCACCAAACCTGTGGCGATCAAACCTCACCGTCAAACGTCTGGTGATCAAACCTCACCATCACACACTCGTGATCAAACCTCAAAATCACACACTGGTGATTAAACCTCAAAATCACACACTGGGGATCAAACCTCAGCGTCATACAGTGGTGATCAAACCTCAAAATCACACACTGGGGATCAAACCTCAGCATCATACAGTGGTGATCAAACCTCATCATCACACACTGTTGATCAAACCTCACCATCACACTCTGGTGATCAAACCTCATCATCACACACTGGTGATCAAACTTCCTCATCACACACTGGTGATCAAACTTCCTCATCACACACTGTTGATCAAACCTCACCGTCACACTCCGGGGATCAAACCTCACCATCACATACTGGTGATCAAACCTCATCATCACACACTGTTGATCAAACTTCACCATGACACACTCGTGATCAAACCTCAAAATCACACACTCGTGATCAAACCTCAAAATCACACACTGGTGATCAAACCTCAAAATCACACACTGGGGATCAAACCTCAGCATCATACAGTGGTGATCAAACCTCATCATCACACACTTGTGATCAAACTTCACCATCACACACTGGTGATCAAACCTCATCATCACACACTGTTGATCAAACCTCATCATCACACACTGGTGATCAAACCTCATCACACACCGGTGATCAAACTTCATCATCACACACTGTTGATCAAACCTCATCATCACACACTGTTGATCAAACCTCATCATCACACACACCAGTGATCAAACCTCATCATCACACACCAGTGATCAAACCTCATCATCACACACCAGTGATCAAACCTCATCATCCCACACTGGTGATCAAACCTCATCACACACTGTTGATCAAACCTCATCATCACACACCAGTGATCAAACCTCATCATCACACACCGGTGATCAAACCTCATCATCACACACTGGTGATCAAACCTCATCACACACTGTTGATCAAACCTCATCATCACACACCAGTGATCAAACCTCATCATCACACACCGGTGATCAAACCTCACCATCACACACCAGTGATCAAACCTCATCATCACACACCGGTGATCAAACCTCACCATCACACACCAGTGATCAAACCTCATCATCACACACCAGTGATCAAACCTCACTGTCAAACAATGGTTATCAAACTTCTGGTGATCGGAGCTCATACTGATCCTTGGACGGTGCGCTGACTTACCTCACCTGATCTTCAGTCTCTGAAGACCAAACTCTTCATCTTCCCCAGCAGCTCCTTTTCCCGCCACAAATTAAACATTATCAGGACTCATCGTTTACGGCGTACGACGTCACTACTCTCATTAAACGTTCAAAGGGTGTTAAACAGTTTCACGTGTCTGTACCGGTACTGAAACCAACTGCAGCTTCTGCTGCTCAACAGGCTGCTTAGTTGAACAAGCTGATACCAACACTTCCTGTCCGTACTTTCAAAGTAAAAGTAGTGACCGGAAATTGATTTTAATTTCCCTCGTACAAATTTTTTTTAAATAACATAAAACCCGATAAAAGCACACAACGGAAGAAATAATAATGTAAGCATATAAAATGTAACGGAAAAATCATTAGTATTACCAACAAAAATAAAAAAAATAATTATGTAAAAATATATTAAATCAAACAAAAGAAAATAATGTAATTATTTTGTATGAAATGTAATCATTAACGCATTAATGTGTTCTTTTAAATATGTTATTAATCTCATCATTAATTGAGATGACTCAAAACAAAAGGTTAATTTATGTAATAATAATAAGAATAATACATTTAATTTATGTTGCATTTTACATTTGGATCAAATCTCAAAGTGCTAAAACAAATAAAATATAAAAATAAAATAAAATAAAATAAAAGTGCATGATCTCCTTCTTTCTTCATAATCCAATCATTCATTAATTCTCTGTCACCACTTGTTCTGTTCAGGGTGTCATGTGTAGAACGATGATGTCATACCACAGGCCGACCTTCGTCTGATGTGTGCAAGTGAAGGAAGAAGCATAAAAAGTTTTTAGTTCTAACCAAACATTTATTTTTAAAGATAAAAACCTCCAGACCAGCCAACGTTTATTTTGGGTAGAACATGGGTGTAGCCCTGAGTTTGCATATTTCCACGCCAACTCACTGCCATGTCAAATTATTCAACCTATAAATGCTGTAAAAAGAATGAAACA
Source organism: Lophius piscatorius (assembly GCA_009660295.1). NCBI lineage: Eukaryota > Metazoa > Chordata > Actinopteri > Lophiiformes > Lophiidae > Lophius > Lophius piscatorius. Next base: position 6,162 of record VRLP01006001.1, on the reverse strand, counting down.
CCAGCCTTTCCTGTGGAGAAGACCTCCGAACTTAAACAAAACATTTACGTCAGTGAATACGAGCCGTTTGTCTGGACCTGAATCCAAAATGTGATTGAATTCATTGATCATTTTGACTTTTCTTCTGTTATTTATCATAAATAATAAACAGTAGAAGTCAGAAGAGTCGCTAAAGCGGTTCAACGTAAACTTCTGTCAGTAGGAATGCATCTAGTTCTAGTCACCAATCAGCCATAACATTATAAATACTGACAGGTGAGGATCAAATAACACTGATGATCTGGTTACCGTGGTTACCAGTCAGTGGGTGGGATCCATTCGGTAACAGATAAACATTATGTCCTTAAATTAATTTTTTAAAAGCAGGACAAATGGACCAGTGTGAGGATCTGGCAGACTTTGGTAAGAACCCGATTGTGATGTCTAAACGACTGGGTCCAGAACATCTGCAGGTTTTGTTGAGTGTTCCTGGTCTGCAGTGGTTAGAACCTACCAAGTGGTCTAAGGAAGGACCACCATAGTCACCGATGGTTGTGTGAAGGGAACTGCTTAAAAAAAAGTTTGTGCTGGTTCTGATAGAAAGATGTACAATGACATCACAGTGACATCACAGATCGATGTGTATGGGGCTGAACAATATACTCCTGGTTCTAATGTTATGGCTCATAGGCATAGATAGTTCCCAAGGCTGCCTCGTTCCGGATGTTTCCAAAGTAGCAGAATAATATCAGATATATATTTATTCTTGAGAAAAAGACAACAAAACATTTAATATGATGTTTTTAAAGGAGGTTTTTTTTATTTATTTATTTATTTTTTACGTCATTTAATTTTGTAGATTCAATGAAGAAAATGATTTCCGTCAAATCAGAATCATTAAACTTCCACGTCGACAGTGAATGTCTCCTGGATGTGGACTGAGGTGGTCTTCAGACTGAGGGGGTCTTCAGACTGAGGGGGTCTTCAGACTGAGGTGTGATCAGAGTCCAGAAACAATACGAAATCAGAAAGTTTAATAAACCATTTACGGCCAGGTCAAAGGTCAGGTCGTGGTCACACGGCTCCCTGCAGCAGCTGGACAGCAGCTTCTCTGCTGTACCTCCTGGCCTCCTGCAGAGGAGAACTCCCCCACCTGGTGTAAGAACAGAACTACATCAAACACAAGATTCCGGGGGGGGGGGAGATTGTGATGGACATACCTGAGGGGGCGTGACTGCACACAAACACACGCGGTGGACTGAGGGGTCATGCTGTATTCACGCCATCATGCAGAGCGGCGTATGTACGAACGCAGAAATCAAAATTTACAAGACCCGAGACTTAATAAACAGCAGTTAGTGACTAGTAGCAGTTAGCAGCTAGAAGCAGATAGCACCCAGTACTAGTTAGCGGTTAGTAGCAGTTAGCATCCAATAGCAATTAGCAGCTTGTAGCAGTCATATCTAGTACCAAATAGCAGCTAGTATCAGTTAGCATTTAATACCAGTTAACATCTAGTACCGGTTAACAGTTCGTACCATTTTTTCCCTAGTAGCATTTAGCAGCTAGGAGTTGGGGCCTTTTAGCAGCTAGCAGCTAGCAGCAAATAGCAGGTCCAGGAGCTCCTAACCCTCTGAACAGGGGGCGGGATCAAGGTCCAGTAGGTAAAGTCTCACCTGTCTTTCAGGGTGGCGTTGGCTCTGGCGTTCTCCATCAGGAAGCGAATGACCTCTGTGTGACCTTCGGCGGCGGCTACATGCAGAGCTGACCTGCCGTCATAGTCGACGGCGTTGACGTCCACACCAGACAGGAAGTACCTGCAGACAGACGGAGGTGCTCTTGGACTGGGCGGGCCATGAACCTCATCATGCGGACAATGACAGGAAGTAGGTATTTCGCCATGGAGACAGGACGCAGGTGTAGATGATGACGTAAGCGTGTGTGTGTATGTGTGTTAGTGTGTGTGACATCATCACCTCCTCAGGGTCTGGACGTCTCCTCTAAAGGCTGCCAGCAGGACGTTGATGATCTGGTACCCCTGTAGAGAGCAAAGACGAATCATCGGACCTCCGTTCACAAACACAACCCGGTCATGAAGCGCAACCAGAACCAGAACCAGAACCAGAACCCACCTCAGATTCTGACTTCCACTGTCTGTAGGCCAGAATCTGTCTGAACGGCGTCCTGACGTCAAAACTGTGGAGCTGAAACGTAGAAACCAGATCCTGCAAAAAGAAGTTGAGAAGATTTGAAAGAGTAAAATAATTTTAACTCAAAAACTCAAAAAATTTAATAAAATTTGTGGAAAAATAGATTTTTTTTAATTTAATTTTTTACCTTTTTTTTCCTAAGTATTACTGAGTCTCAAATTGAAGTTGAACACACTTAATTTAATTATATTTATATTTAATTTTAATTATGTCACCAGTTGAGGTCGTCTTTTAAATCACAGACAATTCCATTTTTTTACAGTGTGTAATATTTGTATTGAATAGCAGCAGGAATAAAAACAAATATTTATTTATTGTTTTGTATTATGTAAGTTTTGACCCCAAAAGCATAAAAACATGAAATTCCAGCTTTTGTTTTCAAAATTCTTCTTTTTTTTAACGAGAACAAACTTTTTGATTCTGAAGATGAATGAGATGATGAAGTGATGACGAGTACAGAAGTGATGAAGAAGTTGAGTAGGGCTGGTGGTGATCCGGTCTGGGTTGGGTCTGGTCCAGCTGTAACGAGTACTTAATGCAGTTTGGTAGTTTTGAGGATTTAGTTTCTAAGGGGGCGGAGCCTATTTCACAACGACCCAGTTGGTATAATAAAAATAAAATCATAATTTTTTGATTTTGTGTTTTTATTATGTTTAATTTAATCTGAAGACCCAACACAGATGAAAAACAGGAGGGGGTCCAATACTTTTTCACAGCTCTGTAAATAGTTTGTCCGATACTCAGGAAAATCATGTTTCCATGGAAACAACACAAACAAAATTTAAAAAAAGTTCATATCCGACAGTCAATCTACGTCTCCTGGTTTATATCCGTCTAAATTTTGTTGGAGCCCGAGTTTACAGCTGTGAGATCTGCGACCCTCATCATATCTGAGTTCTTCCTCGCCACACGCCGCGCCGCGTCTCCTGGAAGCTAACAGACGGACGGGACTGATCACATGACCTCCTCTGTGGAGGTAACGGTTGTTCCGAGGGGTGAGGTCAGACCTCGCAGAAGTGGACGGCCCTCCAGGGGTTTCCACAGGCGTCCAGCTCAGGAGAGAACGCCATCAGGCCCAGAACGCCGGGAACGACGGCCAGCAGGGAGCCATGGGAGCTGGATGCGGCCGGAATCGACGTCTGCAAAAAAAAAACGAGACACGAGAAGGTCACATGACTGAGGCCCGGGTCTGGGTCCCGAGTCCACATTTTATGTACTTGAGTTATTTCTAATTTATGCTTCTTTGTTCCTTTTCTTCCCTCCACCTCTAACTAGTCACTTTTCAGATTTTGTGTTCTTCTTCCTAAACTAAACAAACTGTTTGTAAAACATCTTGGATTATCAGGAAAATATCAAAAAAGCTGATTGAACTATTCAGCAGCGGAAAGTAGTTGGATTACCTTGAACGTCATCGATGCAATAATCGAAAAAATGTCCGATACTGCAATTGTTCATAGGAATGACTCTTAAAAAAAACGACCAAATGGCAACAGTAAATGACCTTTGACCTGATCGGTAGACGGTTTGACCCCTAAAGGGTCCATTTCTCTGATAACAGCAGCTCACTGGACCTTGTAGTGGAACATGGTGGAGTAATCTTTCATCCCTGCGACTTGCATCATGGACATCATGCTGCGTGTCGCCGCTGGCGACAGCACCTGGTCACCTGACAGCGGACAGAGGCCTCCGTTGGCTAACGAAGCAGCCATGACGGCTCCGGATTCACAGGTGATCTCTGTTGAGGAACACTGTCAGACGGCGGAGAGACGAAGGTCATCGACCGACAACACATTCATACGCGTGTTGAATCAGTAAAGAAAAGAAAACAGACGTAAAGAGAGTCCTGACCCAAACGTCAACATCCTGACGGTGTCGTACCTGCAGCATGAGCTCCAACGCCGCATTCACGTCCACCTTTTCTGGAAAACACTGAGACAGGAGAGGAGTTAGGAGGAGCAGGAGGAGGAGGAGAGGGGTTAGGAGGAGCAGGAGGAGGAGGAGGAGGAGAGGGGTTAAGAGGAGCAGGAGGGGGAGGAGGAGGAGAGGGGTTAGGAGGAGCAGGAGGAGGAGGTGAAGTTTACTGATGGCATCATGTTTACCTTTTTAGCCTGCAGGAAGTAGGAGAGACTCTGAAGTCTCTCACCGGGACTCTTGTCTAAACTAAACACAACAAAACTCACGTTAGGTCCAGCCGCGCTCTCACACGATGACATCACACCCTGACATCACACGCTGACATCACACGCTGACATCACACCCTGACATCACCCGCTGACATCACACCCTGACATCACACGCTGACATCACACGATGACATCACCCGCTGACATCACCCGCTGACATCACACCCTGACATCGCACCCTGACATCGCACCCTGACATCACACACTGACATCACACGCTGACATCACACGATGACATCACACGCTGACATCACCCGCTGACATCACACCCTGACATCGCACCCTGACATCACATGCTGACATCAAACCCTGACATGACATGATGACATCACACTCTGACATCACAGATATTTCCTGTTTCTGGTAACTAACATGATCTTTTCAACTGTCAGTGGTTATAATGTTATGGCAGATCTGTGTGTAAGTGTTAGATACCTGCTGCAGGTGAAGGTGGCGTGTTCTTTGTTAGAGAGCCTCCGAATGACGTTCAGCACCTACAACAAACACACACACCCACACACACATATAGACATAGACACAGACGCACAAACACACACACACACACAGACGTAGACACACAAACACATGTACAAACACGCACAAACACACACACACACATAGACTCAGACAAACAGACACATCAACAAACACACACACCCACACACACAAACAAACACACACACACACACACACACACACACACAGTCAGCGTGAGTATGACATCAGTCGGTTAATCTTCCATCTGTGTCACTTACTGAGTCAAACTTCTCCTCTTCCTCAGAACTCAACCTGCCAACCATCTGGAGACACAAGAGAAGATGGATGGATGAATGAATGGATGAATGGATGAATGGATGAGTGGATGGATTGATGATAGATGGATGAGTAGATGATAGATGGATGGATGAATGGATGGATGGATGGATAAATGGATGTATGGATGAATGAATGAATGAATAAATGAATGGGTGATAGATGTATGGATGTATGGATGGATGTATGGATGGATGGATAAATGGATGGGTGATAGATGTATGGATGTATGGATGGATGGATGGATGGATGGATAAATGTATGGATGGATGTATGGATGGATGGATAAATGGATGGGTGATAGATGTATGGATGTATGGATGGATGGATGGATGGATAAATGGATGGATGGATGGATGGATGAATAAGTGGTACCTGCAGTAGAGATGTGGTTACCATGGCGCCGGTCTCAGTCAGAGGGCTGTGGGGGGTTCCTGAACACATTAAGGTTAAAGGTCAGGTGGATCCAGCACAGATTATGGCGGATGAGAGAAAATGGCGTCGGTTCTGGACCTGTTCTGGTGAGTATGAACGGAGAGTTGTATGCAGAGTAACCCTCCACGCCAACGTATCTGTGGACCAGGTCAGAACCCAGCAGGTCCACCGCCACGCCGTACACCAGCGGCCGCGACACCTCACCCAGTGGCAGAGACCCCGCCCAGTCGCCGAGAGACAACCTGAGGGGAGGAGTCAGACGGAGGGGCTTTGACTGTGAAAGAGTGAGGAAGGTGCAGACATCAAAGTTCAGCAGGTGGCTTTTTTGTTTCGGTTGCTCTAGACTGTATTTGGGTTATACAGTCTAACAAAATCCTCTGACCTTTGACCTTTTCCAAATAATCATCTGAAGAAGAAGAACATTAAGGTCACATAATAATAATAATAATACATTTAATTTATAATGCACTTTACATTTGGATCAAATCTCAAAGTGCTACAAAGCAAAAGCAGATAAAAGCATCAATAAAAAAATAAAATAA
>VRLP01006000.1:0-31907 GCA_009660295.1 Lophius piscatorius | reverse complement strand
TGTTTGGATATAAGTCATCGTGTTTGGATATAAGTCATCGTGTTTGGATATAAGTCATCGTGTTTGGATATAAGTCATCGTGTTTGGATATAAGCCATCGTGTTTGGATATAAGTCATCGTGTTTGGATACAAGCCATCTTGTTTGGATATAAGTCATCTTGTTTGGATATAAGTCATCGTGTTTGGATATAAGTCATCGTGTTTGGATATAAGTCATCGTGTTTGGATATAAGTCATCGTGTTTTGATATAAGTCATCGTGTTTGGATATAAGTCATCGTGTTTGGATATAAGTCATCGTGTTTGATTTTAAGGATGATTCCTTATTTGCAGTAGAAGGAACAAATAAAGGCTAAACCTCTTTTTCATTGTTGACATCCTTTCATAGTTGCATTTCTGCTTCCTTCAAGCTTTAGAACCTTCTTCTCTGGGGTCTCCCTTCCCCAGGGCCGGTTCAACTAATCCACTCCAAATATATGAGACTGGACTCTACTGGTTCTACCGGCGTCCTTCAACAACACGCGTCTGTTTTACTGTTTCTGGCTACTTCATGCTTTGGAGAAAAAAACTCATTTGTTTCGTTCAGATCCACCTCACAGTGATTCTGCTGACTCAACAATGTTTTATGTCCTTTTTACATTCTATATTAGCTCCATGCCATCTTTCGGTGACTGTCCGTCTAGTGGTGAAGCCCCTGTGAACTAAACGACGTGAGAGAAGTGTGTTCAGAAGGAGTGAGTGAGGAGATCCCTGAGCTTCAAACAGTTCCTCCTCTCCAGAGCCGGGAGGAGTTGAAGGCTTGGATGGTGGATTGGTCAGTATCTTGCTGACATTGAGACGTTGTTATGCCCCTGAAGTGAGTGGGCGTGTACCGACTCTCACTACTCTATGGAAAACAAAAGTCTTATTAACCGGGTTTAACATCATCCAGGCCAGACAAATCTTTTTAAACCATTTTATGTGTTTTTGTAATACAAACTTGATTGATGATTAGGTTAACGGTGGAATAAACTAACAAATGTGAAATGTATAAAACAAATAACTAAATGTAAATTAAACATCGTTTTGTTTTGAGATCTCCCGTGACCACAACCTTGTAAATATTTAATTTAATGATTAATTAAAAAAGAAAACCACTTACGTCTGTATGGTCGGAAAATCTACTGGAAACCACAAAACTCAGTTTAAAGGTCTCCTACATCCCAACATTACATGCAGACGTAAAAATAAAGTTGTATTTCACTGACATTAATTAAATGTCAGTCACTGAGTAGAAATAACTTGTGTGGGCCCACTCACACACACACACACCCTCACACACACGCATACACACACACACACACATACACACTCTCACACACATATACCCGTACATACACAGACACACACATACACACACACACACACTTTCAACATTCACTAAATCTTATCCAGATTCAGTCTAAAACCTTCATCATCATCCTAAAGTGTATTTCAGTGACGTATGAGTGAATGAGTCCGAGCTCTGTTTGCGTCTCTGACTCTTCTACTCTCCTCTGGCCAATCACAGCAGCTTCAAACACACCCACAGGTTGACCGACCAATGACACGATGTGACCGCTGGTGACATCACATTTGACCACTTCACAGACATCTAGGAAATAAGATTCCTTAAAATAAATTTCGGTCTTGTTGACGAATGTTGATGATGACCAACTTTATCAATATTATTATTAAATAAAACATTTACATTTTTTCCTATAGAGCTGAGCTAACCTCTTTCGATCAAGGTTTTTTGCTTGGGGGCTGCACTCGCTTCAACCATTCGAAAGATGAAAGACATCAGTGGTGCAACCGACGCAGGGAAACTTCCCTCACCTGAAGCTGCTGCGGATGATGTGTTGTATGATGTCATCCCGCTGCGAACGCCATGATGGGTAGCATCTACGTGTGGCTGGTTCCATGTCATCTCAAAGTCTGAGCAGATGAATTCAAAGAAGATACATTGAGGTATGAGTTTGAGTCCAGTGATGCTGTTTGTTCTGCGTTAGCGCACTGCGGCTGCACTCGGCTGACTGAGGCCACCTCAGCTCTCTGCAGGAGCTCCTCGTGGTCGTGGAGTTCCAGCAGCACCAAGTGGACAATCAAATGTTTACAACTTGGAGAATGTAGACGCAGTGAAGAGAACACTTACTCCTCGCTCTCTTAAAGACACGCACAAACACACGCCGGCACCCGCGTCCACTCGGCTCTTTCCTCACCAACTGCTCACAGAAGATGAAGGCTGGTGGAAGAGAAGATAGAATTCTCCCGCTTGTTTACCCGAAAGCCAGAGGATTTAAAGGCTTTGGGATCTTTGTTGTCCCTTGATCCAGTCGTCACGATTAAGGAGTAAAACCGTATGAATAAGCCATAAATGCATAAGAAGCACCTCCAAATGCACACCATCACACGGAGACAGAACCAGAACCCTTCAAACAGGTTCATGCCCATCGGTCTGCTGGGATCACATCTGTGAAACACGTTTATCTTCCTGCCAGAGGATTCCAGCAGCATTCAACGTTCTGAGTCTCCTCTGAAGGATTCGTCAGCTGCTGAGATGAACTCCTACTAGGAGCAGGAAGAAGTCCTAGGGGCGGGGCTGACCCTATTACTACAGATGATGTCATGTTTCATCAGACTGTGATTGGTCTGATATGGCTCTTGTGTCTTCACATAGAAGTAAAGGAGGTCCGGTTAGAAGAGGCTGGAGGAGTTCCTGGCAGTGGAGACAAACAGCAGCGGCAGGTTGATGCTGGTCAGGCCTAAAGATTTAAAATTCTTGGTTTGACATGAAACAAAGAGGAATACGGCTGAGGACTCCTCAAGTTCATGTTGAGCTCAACAACCAGCGGGTCTCCATCTATGAAACCTCAAGCATCACACAAAGCTCACCGCTGAGAGGGACCAGAGCCAACGGAACCAGGTGAGCCTGGTACTCCCTCCATGTTTGTGCTCTACGGGGAGAAGATCCCTGACCAGCTACACGCTGATCATCTACCCCTCTGACCACCTGATCAAGGCAACTTTAAAACCACCTTCATAAAAGCTCCTTATCATGGAAGGTTTCTGAAGAGCTGAAGCGAATCGGATTGCTGGCAGCCGCCATTTCTGCATCGTCTATGATTTACTCTTCGTGTGTGAGATATTCAGGAGGTTCTGTGCAGCATCAGCAGTAATGATGCGGCCCAGCTGAGGTGCTTCATCTTCTGATCAGGATCCTGCAGGACGTCTCCCTCTGGAGGTTTTCCAGGAACGACCAACTGGGAGGAGACCCTGAGGTAGACCCAGAACTCTCTGGAGGGATTAGATATTTCATGGGAATCACCGGATCCCTCATCTTGTCTGGGAATGTGCTGATCCTCCAGGATGAGTGTTGCTGGGGAGATGGACGTCTGGAATACCCTTCTTGGCCTACTGCCACCACGACCCGACCCGATGAGAGGAAGAAGTTGGAATGGTGGATTCAGTGAATAGCTAGTTTGGAGTCCTAAAGTCGGGGACACGCCCATTTTTCTTAAGAGATACATAGACTTCGAAGTGTTTGAGAACACCGTTTCAGAACTTTTGTACTTCGGAGTTCTGTTCTGTCCTACTCCATTACATTTGACAGCGCTAGTTACTAGTTGCATTACATTTATCTGCAAATGTGGGGAAGTTAAATTCTCTGACGTCTTAAGATGAGTAAACATTTTAAAAACCATCTTAGATTACCTGTTGTTGTTGTTGTTGTTGTTGTCGACTTTCCAGAGTCATGTGGTTGTAACAGAACCGTGATGAACCATTTTTCAAGTCCTTCATCATTTCATCCCTTCATCCCTCATCCCTTCATCTCTCCATCCAGCACCGTGGAGGGTCTCACAGACCTCCAGGTGTTAGCCAACAGTACCCTGACTGCTGTTAGGTACCAGGATGAAACTCAGACACACTATCGACCTCAGACTGGTCCAGTGGACCCAGGGTTCCTCCTGGTGCAGGACAAGGCCCGGGCTCATGTGGTCAGAGTGTGTAGGCAGATCCATGACGATGAAGGTCTTGTTACCATTGACTGGTCCTCATATTCCCCAAACCTGAATCCACCTGAAAACCTCTGAGTTCTGTATCGCTGCATCAGACGGTACCATCACGCACCACAGACGGTCCAGGAGCCCAGACACAGGTCTGGGAGGAGATCCCCCAGGACACCATACTCCATCTCATCAGGAGCAGGTCCAGTTGTTTTCAGGAAGTTCACCGGAGTTGGATCGGAAGCTGTGTTTTCAGTTTTCCCCTTAAATTTTTGATATCATTCAGAATCCAGCCCTTAATGGTTTCATGATTTTGATTTCCTTTGACGGTTCTTGAATAATTTTGTCTAAACAAAGGAAACAATCTTTATCAATAAAGACTTTCAACTTGAATGTTTATTTCATCGAGATCCGGACTGATTCTAAGTGTTTCCTTAATTTTTTGAGCAGTGTATATATATATAAATATATAAAAAATATACACTCGCTACATATAAGTAATGTCATTACATAAAATATTTTTTCCTTTTCTGAAATGTTCGGTAATGGTTAATATTATTATAGATTATTATTATTATTATTATACTATTATAGACCGATATCTGCAGATTATAGATATATCCCATCACCCCCTCAGTGATTCAGCCACTAGATGGCGCCTTGGGACAGGTAGGTTGGACGAACACTGTAATAAAACCTTAACCTACATTATTTTACTTTGCAGGAGACAAAGAGAGTACAGACACAAAAAAACATTTTTTTTGCTTTTTAGCCAAACATGTTGAAAAATAAAGTTGAATTGTTTGAATGGCATCATTTTTTTCCAGGTCAAGTAGAGGGAAGAAGTTGGACTGGACTTGTCTGGTTTAGTTCTGTGAATGAAAGCCTGAAGAAAAGAAGAGTCAGCCTCATGTCCGATCGTATCAACAGAACCTGCACAGGTGAAGACTTCGACACCTGTCTCTCATTCCATCAATAGAAAACCGATTTTTCAGGATGATGATGATGATGATGAGTGTGAAAGTTTCTCTCCAGGAAAATCAGCTCAGTGACGAAGCCAGCAAACCGCCTCAATCACAATCCCATCATGCAATGCTAATCCCTCAGTCGATACTGGCGAAATCTAAATCCAGCTTCTTTGAGGACCTCATTAGTGAAGTCCTCAAAGAGTCTAGGGCGGGTATTCAGGAAGTGGGTTTGGTGTAAATTCCCAGTTTGTTAAACCTGAGATGAGGGAACGTGGAGTTTGTTAACGCTGAGATTAGGGAAACTCAGAGTTTCTTCAACCTGAGATGAGGGAAACTTTGAGTATGTTAAACCTGAGATGAGGGATACTCCGAGTTTGTTTAGCCTGAGATTAGACTTCCTGCTGCAGTTCGGACTCTAAGGGAAGGAATGAGTCCATCTCTCCCTGGAAGCAGGTTTTCCAGGTCTGTCTGGGAATGTTGTCCTGTCCAATCACAAGAACATCTCCCACATTTAGGGAGGTAGGTGTAGGTGGCCCAGTCGGACTAGGTGTCTCACACTTGTGAGCTGATTTGAAGTCCATTAAGTGGTCCTTTTGCTAGCTGTTCCAAAAGCTTGAGAGTCTCCGTCTGTATTTCCATCTCCTACCCAGATCTTCTCGTCTCCTACTGGTTGCTGGAGATGGTGGAATTACAATCTTTGGTGGTAAAGAAGTGTCTCTCCCCATTCAGGAAATCAGACGGTGTTAGTGGCTGAGGGTGTGACGCATTCTCATGCAAATATGAGAGAGATCGGGAATACAACACAGCCTCACATCAGGTGTTTCCAAGAAATCTCCTCCTCAGGTGTTTCCAAGAAGCCGCCCTGCAGGCCGCTCTGTGCAATAAACTTCCAGGTCATTCCTTTATCGGTACGAAACTCAAAGCGCTGATGCTTGAATGATTTCCACAGTTCTCTCTGATCCTGCTCTACTCCTTTGAATGTGTTGCCATTGCCTGAGTAGATAACTTTGCTCAGTCCTCGTCTTGCAATGAATCTCTTCATAGACAGAAGAAAGTTTTCAGTAGTTTGATCTGAAACTAAGTCCAATTGTTCTGCTCTAGTAGCAGTACAATTGAACAGTGTCATGTATGCCCCTCTTGTCGGATTACTAGATTTAATACACAGAGGTCCTGCAAAATCTGCACCAGTAACTTCAAACGGTGGGACTGTGACTGTCTCTGGGTCAGGGAGCTGGTTCACCTTCAGTTCCTTACAGATAAAACGATGAGAAAACCACCAGCTTGACCAGCTGCCTCCCCTTTAAGTACCAGTACCCTTCCCTTAACTGCACTAGTGTCTCTCTGATCCCAGAATGCATCACTCCATCATGACAATACTGAACTAGCAACTCAGAGTAGAGTACCGGTGCCTTGTTGGCAGTAACCATGGGCTGTGTTCTCTGTACCCGACCTCCCACACTGATGAGATTGTTTTCATCCAAGAATGGTCTCAGGTCCTTCAGTTTTTTGTTCTTTGCTCTTAGATCTTCCACACCGATTACACTTCAGCTGCAATGAGCTCCTCAATAGTTTACTCTCCCTTGATTCTTTGCCTAGAGTGGGTTCTAGCTGCGAACCTTCTCACCCATGCAGTTATTCTTTGCACTGTTTTTAACCTCCTGTGTCTCTGGGTCTGACAGATCCTGCCTGTTCTGCACCAGTAAGATGTTCTACTGCCTGAGGTTTAGATCTGAGCTCAGAGTTCCCTTCATGCCTTCGTGCCTCTTCTGCAGAGCACAGTGAAGATGGTCCATTCCACCAGAGCTGACCTTGGATAAGATGCTTCACGCTCTGAGCGGCTCTGCTAGGTTTGTTGTGTTTGTATTGGGTTTTTTTCCGCTGCAGTGTGACCACAGTTCTGGATTTTCGAGACCTTGTATTTCAGTCACTTTGTGCTGTGCTGCATGGAGAACTATCTCTGCGTCTGTCCACATGATTAACTGATTTCTAACCTGCATGTTCAGCCTATCACCATCAGCCGTATCCACCAATCACCTGTGTCTCACATGTATGTTCAGCCAACACCATCAGCCGTATCCAACAAACACCTGGGTCTCACCTGCATGTTCAGCCTATCACCATCAGCCTCATCAATCAATCACCTGTGTCTGTCCTGCATCTTTAGCCTTTCACCATCAGCCTGATCCACCTATCACCTGTGTCTGACCTGCATGTTCAGCTTATCACCATCAGGCTGATCCACTAATCACCTGTGTCTCACCTGCATGTTCCGCCTATCACCATCAGCCTGATCCACCTATCACCTGTGTTTCACCTGCATGCTCTGCTACTACAATGTTCTATTGTAGTAAAACACTAGAAGACTGTAGTACTGGAGTGTTCTACTGTTGTACCATAGTAGTTCACTCTACCATTGTTGACTGAACAGCTGGGGTCTCCAGGGGAAAATCGTCAGTACACGTATGGAAGCGACCACGCTTCCTGTTGCATTCCAGCCGCCACCAACATCTTCCTGATCGTTAACCATGTTCCAGATCTTTTTTAGTTTTATTGATTTACCTTTTGAAAAAAAAATCAGCATCCTGAAGAACCTCAGTTCCCTGAAGAACCTCAGTTTCCTGAAGAACCTCAGTTTCCTGAAGAACCTCAGTTCCCTGAAAAACCTCAATATCCTGAAGAACCTCAGTTCCCTGAAGAACCTCAGTTCCCTGAAGAACCTCAGTATCCTGAAGAACCTCAGTTCCCTGAAGAACCTCAGTTTCCTGAAGAACCTCAGTTCCCTGAAGAACCTCAGTATCCTGAAGAACCTCAGTTTCCTGAAGAACCTCAGCTCCCTGAAGAACCTCAGTTCCCTGAAGAACCTCAGTTTCCTGAAGAACCTCAGTGGGCCTGCTTTTGACCTTTGGGTTCACCTATATCTTTCATTTGGTTTTGCAGCATGCTCCTGCTCCAGTTTCCAAGCTTCCTGAGAAACAACTTTAAAATTCCTCAAGTGGCTATGACCTCCTCAGCGAACCTCTAGAAGCAGGTGTTGTTTTAGATCAGCAGGTCTGAAGGTGGAGTTTCAGGGTGAGTTCTACACAACAGAGTGGGTGACAGGAGGAGGAGTCAGAGCTGCCGAGGTCCGAAGACTCTTTCAGCGAAAATAGACCTTAGAGAGAGAGAGAGAGTGTGAGTAAGAGAAGAAATAAGAGAGAGAGAAGAGAGAGAGAGAAGGAGTAAGAGAGAGAGAGAGAGGGAGTCAGAGAGAGAGAGAAGGAGTGAGAGAGAGAGACAGGGGGTAAGAGAGAGAGTGAGAGGGAGTGAGAGAGAGAGAGACAGGGGGTAAGAGAGAGAGCAAGAGAGGGGGGAGAGAGAGAGAGGAGTAAGAGAGAGAGAGAGGATTAAGAGAGAGAGAAAGAGGGAGTGAGAGAGAGAAAGAAGAAGTAAGAGAGAGAGAGAACGAGTAAGAGAGAGAGAGAGGGAGGAGAGAGGGGGGAGAGAGAGAGGAGTAAGAGAGAGAGAGAGAGGATTAAGAGAGAGAGAAAGAGGGAGTGAGAGAGAGAAAGAAGGAGTAAGAGAGAGAGAAGGAGTAAGAGAGAGAAAGAGGGAGTGAGAGAGAGAAAGAAGGAGTAAGAGAGAGAGAGGGTGTGAGAGAGAAAGAGGGAGTAAGAGAGAGAGAGAGAGAGAGAGAGAGAGAGAGAGGGGGAGAGAGAGAGAGAGAGAGAGAGAGAGAGAGAGAGAGAGAGAGGGGGGGGGGGGGGGGGGGCTCATCACAGCGGAGGGAAAGAGTCTCAGTTTCAATGGAATTAAAACTGCGCAATGTTTGAAGCGGTTCCGGTGGACGTTTCTCTCCGGGAATCTGGGACGTGACTCCTGTTCCAGGATCAGGGAGTCCGTGACGCTGCAGCCCCGTGGAGGAGCTGGAAGCTTTAGAAGCAGATGGTCTCCAGAAGAGGGAAGAGTTGTGGAGTTTCTCCACGCAAACGTCTGCGTGAGACGCCCGACGGATGCTGCGTGGGGGGGTTCGTGTTTTTGGGAGAGGACTTTTTGGGGGCTGCGTCATTCGTGGCTTTGAGAGCAGATGGACTGCTGCGTGGATCTTTTCACTATTCCTCTGCCTTTACCGGATCAGTGCAGCTGAAGGTAAGCATGAGCTGATCGGAACCGATCCCAAACATCCTGAAGTAACCGTGAAAAACAAACATCCTCTGCTAGAACATTTCTCCAGAAGATCCTTCTCCATTTGTGGAACCAATCATCTTAACTGTGTAAATGCGTGGATCATTTATCAAATTCCAACTTTACACGCATAAGTTTCCTCAGCCCGGAGCTGTTTAGTCTCTGCTCTATGTTTAGACAGGTACTGATGATGTCATGTTTTTACGGTGGGGACCGGACCGTTTACTGGGAGGAAGGTTGGACTCGATGTCGCAATCTTTTCACATTCATCTGGTTTCTAACTGCTTCAGACTGCGATGGGTCGTGGGGCTGGTTTTAAACGCGTTGCTGTGATTTGTCGTCGGGTTCTGGGTGGAAGAGCGGTTCGGTGTGGTCCCGCCTCTGTAGTGTCGCATTTTCTCTCTGTGATTTGGTGAAGTTGTGGCGGGTTCTCTGCTATTTCCAGGAAGAACGTTTGAATCATCCCTGCATTTTTTTTTTCTGTCTCCACCCTCTTTCTATTTCTGCCGCACTTCTACCGTCTGACCACTTGGGGGCGGCCGAGGCCCGTCAGACGGGTTGACCGCATGTGGGGTAGTTTGCAGTACCGAAAAACCGCAGCTCCAGGGCCCTCTGTGTTGAACCACAGCGCCACCTACCGACGTGGATGAATTCAAATGGTTTATTCCAGCACGACTTAAGCTGCCTGTGACATAGTAAAGTCAAACCGTCTTTGTTTGTTTGATTGAAATGTTTTCCGCCTCTTCTGAGCTCCTGTCCCTTTTACTCTTAGTCACATGACTGCATGACCCGAAAGTTAAGCGAGGATACCGCGGCTAATCAAAATATCATGAAATGTTTGTGTATTATACCTGTTTTATTCACTAAATGAAGCGCCCAAAAACCGTCCGGCGATGAAAAACTGAAAACTGAAGAAAACTCTTTACCACCATCACTCATACTAACTTCAGTCGTCGCCATGGCAACTTGTTCGCAACAGTCAAAAGGTGACAGACAAAAGCTGTTAAAATGTTAAAGAGTTTTCTTCAGCAGGTATAAAACTCCTTGTTTACTGCAGCTTTGGGTTCTGTGCATGATTCGAATCCCAGTATTAACTTTATTTGTTGTTTTCACGACGTCCATTCAAGTTTTACCCTTAGTCACATGACTGCGTGACCTGGATGTTAAGCGAAGCTACCGCGACAAATTGCGTTGTGGCTTACGCTGCGTGTGTGTTGTGACATTGATGTTTGCTCCTGTGGGCCACCGTACAGAACAGAGCTACACTGTTCATTCCTGCTGTTGGTGTGGAATTCTGGGAAATCCCTCTTCCTTTTTATTCAAAATTGCTTCTAAATCAAAGACACTTTTTCCTGTTGACAGGAGGATATTTTTGAGTTTGCTGCACGTTTCAAGCGTTTCTGATGTTGGCAGCGGAACAGCTCCTTCAACGCATAAAGATTCTGGGTTCAAAACCACTTCTATCCTTGAAGTCGTTGTGCGGAGTTTAGGTTCTACCCGTGTCTGTCTGGGTTCTGTCCAGGTGCTCCAGTCTCCTCCCACAGTCTGGAAACACACCGTGGAGCTGATTAAGAGACTCGTCGGCATGAATGTGAACATCGGAGACCTACTAGCTGCTCTGATGGATCAGCACTCACAGGAAGTAGATTACTGTTCTATCTGGTTTCTATCTGCTTTAAAGCCAGAGCTCTCAGACGAATCTATGAAACTGTTCTCCCCGTCAGAGCGGAGACGGCTGTTAGCCGTGAAAACAAACGAAACGTGAAACAAATTCACTTAAAAAGAAACAGAGAAGACGGATCCGACAATCAGAAGAGCCGTCTGGGCCCTCTGATGGTGTTACCATGACCGCTTCATTGAAAGATGCCTCCTCCGCTCTTCTCCCTCTGCTCTTCTTCCTCCTCTCTTCTTCCTCCTCTCTTCTTCCACTCTGAAAGCGCTCTTGCTCAAATTTTTTTCACTTTATGGTCGTAAGCAGATGGTTGTGCTCCATCCGTACAAAGAGGAGGGGCTTGTCAGCTGATATCAGGACCCGGCCCACATCACTTTCAACCAGTTACTCTGTGATTCAACAAAGTGTTTATTTCAATTCTGTCAAAAGTATGTCAGCCTATACTAGCAAACTACAGTTTATACCTCAATGTACTACAGTCGGTTCCTAAGTATACTACAGTCTCTACCTCAGTATACTACAGCCTCTACCTCAGTATACTACAGTTTATACCTCAGCATACTACAGTCTGTACCTCAGTATACTACATCCTGTACCTCAGTATACTACAGTCTGTATCTCAGTATATTACAGTCTATACCTCAATGTACTACAGTCTGTACCTCAGTATACTACAGTCTGTATCTCAGTATACTACAGTCTGTACCTCAGTATACTACATCCTGTACCTCAGTATACTACATCCTGTACCTCAGTATACTACAGTCTGTATCTCAGTATATTACAGTCTCTACCTCAGTATACTACAGTTTGAAGTATACCGAGGTTGTGTATTACTGTATACAGTAGCATTTCATTGGATTATACTAAGTGCATACATATATACATGTATACTACAATATTGTAGTAAGTACGTACACATACATACTGTAGTTTATGTATGTGTGTGAAGGACTGGAAGATGTTTTTTTTCTCCTTCTATGACGCATGACTCCTTTCAGGAGCTCATTGGGACTCCTGCTGCTCCTGGTCTGCTGAAGTCCAAACATCCACACCGCTTCTGTGCCACCAGAAATACGCAGCAGTGTTCTGTTTCTACCAAACATGATTGACAGGGACTCTCAGTTGTATTGAGAATAATAGTATATTTTCCATGTTCTCTCCTGTTATTTCTCCCACGGCTTAAAAATGACACAAAACAATTCTGTGAGGGTTAAAGGTTTTCTCAACGTTAAAAAGATTGAGTGCAATTTTTATCTGAATACATGGATAATGACTCAATGAAAAACTGAAAACCGCTGAATGTCTCTGAGAGCCTGACCGCTGCGTATGGTCGATGTGTTAGCCCCGCCCCCCGTCATCAATCTGTGTCACATGTTAGATGAAATAATTATTAAACTCACATCAACATTCAGAAAGAACGTCTCTGCGACGAAACAAAAAAAAATTATTTCAGATATACCAGACATGGTGGGCTACAGGAGACCCTCGTTGGCGTGTAGTTGAGACATGTTGGCCTAGAGGAGACCCTCGTTGGCGTGTAGTTGAGACATGTTGGCCTAGAGGAGACCCTCGTTGGCGTGTAGTTGAGACATGTAGAGGAGACCCTCGCCCTCCATCCTCTCCTAACAGCATCACAGAAGTGTTTGCTTAGAGCCAGTGGTGACGCCTGAAGCGGGTCACATGACTGGCTTGTATATTTTGCAGTTTCATTTGTCTTAAGTCAAAATTTAACTTGATGAGTTTGTACCTTTTGTTCTAGTGGCTTTAACTCCTCCCCGTTGTCTCAGGAATTGAAAGCTGTCTCTCTCTCCGGCATGGTTCTCCAGCGTTGTTTCAGGTTGACTTTGAGATGATGTTGTCTCCTTCTGTGTGGTCTGTCCATCTGTTGAAGGCGAGCTGATGAACAAAACCCGTCAAGAATTCTTGAGTCAGCATCCTCCTGATCGATCTCCAAGCTCTAGTGTGGAGATGCTCCTACTTCCTGTCAGGAATGCACTGGTGTGAGTCCTCCTCTAGATGGCGACACATTCGCTGCAGTGTGGCCCAGTGAACAGCTGCTGATTTCCCACAATGCTCTGGTGGAAGGACAGACTGCGGTCTATAACTACTGTAGTAAATGGTCTAATGGCTGTGAAGATGAAAAACTTTCACAGAAGCTCTCCATAAAACGTGAATCCTGTTTTTGCCGGATTTCTAACAAACTCAAAAAAGCTTCAAATACTTTATTGATTTATATACGTATATATTTATTTCCCATTTTCACAGAACGTGAAGAACATGGCAGAGTTCTGTGGTGCTAGATGCTGCTCCAGGACTGGAAGGGCAAAGGTCAAATGGACAGACAGGAGGAGTGGACAGGGCTGGAGACGGTAAGACGGACATAAATACAGCAGGCTTCTATTAAACAGCTGTCACTCATTCCTTGACTGACGATTCCTGACTTTGTAGTATTTGACATTTTTGGGTTGATTAGGTTTATAATTAACCTGACTTAACCGCTGGTTGTTATGAATGTTAAAAAAAGCACTATTCTTATATTTAAATCTCTTTCAGTTAAAAAACGCATTTAGTCCATGATAATATTTCGTTTGTTTAATTTTCTCTGAAATATAATATGCTGTGAATGAAATGATGACACCGAACCGTACTCCAGCGGTGTTTCTGCCGACTCAGTCCCTAAACTCAGCCTGACACTCGTCTCAAACACCACGACTCCCTTCACACCCGCTGTGGGACACAGTCCCGCCACCAGCCAATCTCACTGCTAGGCTGTCCCATCGCTGGCCGTGAATTAGATCCATTAGATTACAGGCATATACAGAAAAAGGTGCATTTATACTCACAGTCGTGCTACAGCAGCCGACCGACCACCTGGCTCAGGAAGTTGCTGAACGGAAAGGAGGCGGGGTTTGTTGAAAAAAGAAAATGTGAAAAAGTTTATTCTTGTCTTTCTTTCTTTATTAGTTGTTCTCCAGTCTAATCCTTTGATTATGACAGTCGCTACATATTTTTATTCCATATTCCTGAGAGGATACTTAAAAAGTTATTATCAAAGTTTTAAATGGCTTCACCAAGATCAGTTCTAACTATTTGTTACAATTCTCACCAGTGTGTTTGTCAACAGACACATGTGTGTGTGTGTGTGTGTGTGTGTGTGTGTGTGTGCGTGTGTGCGTGTAGTACATTTCTCCTTGTCCTTGATGGACCCATGAAACCTCACTCGTCCCCCAGACCTCCTCTGCTCCTCTATTCTTGCTTCCACCTAAACACTATACTTCCGCGTCTCCTCTCCATGAATGTGAAACTCCTCTACCTGCTAAGAGATCCTCTTTTCTTTTCTTCACCTGCTTCCACAACTCTATCCAGATCCTCATTGTGTGGATCATCAGCTTCATCCCTCTGCAGCTGCTGCAGCTCTGAACATCATATTAGTTCTCGAAGATCACCACCACAACGCTTTTCCTCCATTCCTCAGGCATCATCTCACTCTCACAGAGTGTTGAACAACATAGTTTAATACTGCCGTCTTCTTTTCATTCTCTTCAAAGCTGCTCTGACTTCATCCTTACTGATCCGTTGAACTTCCTAAATTTTAAATGATTCTCTCTCTCTCTCTCTCTCTCTCTCTCTCTCTCTCGTGTTCATCAGAAGTACTCCTTCCACCTTGCCCTCACGCTCTCCTCACTTGTCCTTTTCTCCTTCCTTCGTGTCCAACTTCTCATACTGCTCATCAGAGGCCTTTCCTTCATCCTTTGCCTTCGCCTTAAGCTGCATCTCCTTCTACTTACTCCTACTTTCTTCATCTCTCCTTCTCTCCCACTTCTTCTTCTCCGACCTTTTCCTGCTTATCCTCTCCTGAACCTCCTTTTTCCACCACCAAGTCTTCCTATTTTCTTTCCTCTGTCTAGGTGAAACACTATGTAGGTCTTCCTACCGGTCCACCACCAGAGTCGTCCTAAATGCTACCATTCAATGCTTTCTGGATACGCTCTCCCCTGTCACCACCATCAGTCTCACATCTCTTTCAGGTTGCATCTTCTGTATAGGATGTAGTCAACCTGTGAGCTCCTACCTCCACTCTTATATGTCACCCTCTGCTCCTCCCTCTGCTTGAAATGCATATTCGCCATGGCCATTTCCATTCTTTTCGCAGAATCTACCACTATCTGCTCTTCCACGTTCCTGTCTGGAACATCATACCTGTCCATCACCTCCTCATCTCCTCTGGTGTGGAGGTACACTGGCTTGTGACCCCTTTGTGACTGAGTTCAGGATGTGTGTCTGTAGTTGGCCTTTTATCAGTATTGACCTCTTTGGTCAAGATCATGAAAAATATATTATAAAAGAATATTATATTAATATTGTAATCCCTTAAGTTAATTTGGACAGAACGATGGTGAATATTTTGCAGTTTTTTTTCCCCCTCAGAGTGACGGCAGTGGTTTCCACATGATTTAGGGAAACATGTGTGTAATTCTTATGAAGTACGTTTTTTCAGAGAATAACATGCTGAGTGCTCGGTTTATTTAATTCATTACTTTGTGATCAGCAGCTGTGACTCCATCTATGCAGCTGTAGGATGAAGCTAACGGGGGCTAACATTAGCAACGTACGTTCAGCACCAGGAGTCGATGACATTCTTCTCAGGTGTAAGTCCACTCCATAACGCTCTGTTAGCATGCAGAGCTAGGAGTGCCACCTGCAATGACACCACGCCTTCTCGTCATTGTCACTGGCGTACCCAAACTTCAGAGCTCCTCTAAGGTTCACATGTTGAACCAACTACAGACTGGCTCTGGCACCGTCCACACCTCACCTTTGCAGATCCTCTTCCCTATATCCTCTTCCCTATATCACACCTCCTCTGCCTCCTCTATTGTCCCCTCCCCTCCTGGCTCTGTACACCCCTTGGCCCCGCTTTGACCCTATTGCCCCTCATCCAGGTGGAGGCTGCAGAGGAGGGGAGGAGATCTAGAGGAGTGGGATCTAGTAGGTCAGATGAGAAATAAGAGCCTGAAGCTATTTATTTCGACATGCACTTAATGAAGATGGTGAAATTAATCAGCTGAAATGTTGTCGATGTCCTTGGACCTTGTTTCATATCCAACCGAGCTGCACATATCAGTAATTTTAGGAGAATCATTTACAATCATTCAGGGGCATTTTTGTATCTTCAAGGCTGATGAGACCACAAAATCAGCAAGACCCAGAAATATTAGGATGGGAGAACATGCATTTAGTCAATAATGATTCGCAACAAATATTCGTATTTATCCAGAAGGCCCAGCCTCACCGTGCAGCACGATGTCCCGGGAGGGAGAGACGGTGGTCCTAACATGAGAGGTCTCGAGATGTTGCAGCAATAAAATATAGTCTTCATTTTCAATGTGTGACAGCAGATGCAGGCTGGTCAGAGAGACGGCGTTTAGATGATTTTTATTACAACACTTATTTATTGGAGGTGATAATTAGTCGGTCAGAGTTTTTGATGCTTAGGCTCTTCGGGGGGATGTGATGGAGGGGTTCTGCTCTGAGCACCAGTGATGGACATTTCATGCAAAGGATTCTGTTTAACAATTACTTGGAACTTGGTGAATTTTATTTAAAACCCAACCCTCGCACAAACGCATGAAGAGAAACTCCTTTTGGGTTCTCAGCAGTCTGGTGCTTTAAAGTTACTAGAGCAGAACTCTTGATGTCAAAAACCCAGCTGTTGGTGAGGGTTTCAATCAAGTTAATTGGCAGATGACAGTTTGAGTGGATGACAGGGTCTAAATGGCGAATATTTTTGGTCCGTCGTTCTGCTTTAGTCACCTGGGTGAAAAGATAAGTTGAGCCCTGATTAAGAGCGAATGTGTCTAAAAGAAAATGTGAAGTAGCACGACTGTGCATTTCTCCAGGAAAAAAACTACTGTAGATGTGACTTCAATCTGGAGTATCGCTAAAAAGATCAGAGACAGAGGTCAGACCTCATGCAGCCCCTAGGTGTCACCGTGTCACACTGACATACCTGTCATCAAACCTTCACAGAGGTCACCAAGTTCACAGAAACTTGATGTACCTCCATAATCAAAAGAAGATGGCCAGACCCTGAAGACGCAATGACCTACTGACCTACTTCAACGTCTCAGCAGATAAACACTCATATGCCAACTGTGTGCGTGTGTGTGCGTGTGCGTGTGCGTGCGTGTGTGTGATGTGTTAATGAGCCCTTCTCAGTCTCTCTAGAATCTAGAGAGACTGAGAAGGGCTCATGCATGAGAAAGACCTGAGAAAGACCCATGCATGCGAAATGTATCTAGAGTCTAGATACATTTCGCATGCATGGGTCTTTGCAACCCAGGAAACAAGGGCTAGGTTCATGCTGGGGGCATTTGAATATCCTTGGAGAGCCAACTACCAGTCCAGTTCTCATATAGTTGTCATATAGTTATCATATAGTTATAAATATGTTATAAAGACAACATGAAAGCAAATTAAAAAAAAAACACAAAAGCCAGACTTCAAGTAAATAACAGTTTTGGAAAAAATGTAGTTTGGCTAGCCAATATAACCATAAAATACATTATTAATTATTATTTAGGGCCCAAGCACGAAGGTTCTGATTCACTGAAGGTTTGTGTGTAAAAACCGATGCTAACCCGAAAACACCCACATTTAAATGAGCAGCGGATCTACATCTGAGGGTGGCTTTGGTCAGACGTGCAAAAGACAGGTGCCATACATTTAGTATGTTTGTTCTCATGCATATGCAATATCAGGCATTTCCACCCGAGGGGAGGAGCCGATGCAAATAGCTTCATTTAACACAATGTGATTTACTAAACCTGAAGAAATTGCTCGAAATTGCGTATGTATGTAATTGAGAGGAAGGTGCTAATGGGCACAGCGTTGCGCAGACAGTTTGACAGACTGAAAGCTGGTTCTGTTGTTTGGACCGCACTGGAGGAGCATAAATATACAGCCCCCCAAAAAGTGGCGCAGATTGTAGTCTGCTGGATGTTGCACAAAAACATTGCCAAACATCACAGGATGGGGCAGGAGGATGATGAGGATGATGAGGATGATTACGATTGACCCACAGCAACATTTTTGGCTGTGTGCACTCCTGTTGGAATGAGGGAGAGATGATTGTTAAATACGGTAAATATTAATATTAGTGGTCAGAGGGTCTTCTACCGGCCCCCCACCTGTTTTTTTAACCAAGGCTTTATTATAAGCTATTTTATCTTTTCTTATTATTATTATACCTTACCATCTTCTCTTAATTTCATCTGTTGGTCTTCTTGTTTTACCCACAGTATTGACTTTCTCTTAGATTCCCTCACACATGGCGTTTCTTTTATGGATATTCAGATTTCTCTGCTGCAGCTCAACGAGATGGTTATCTGCCACTTCCAGTAACTCCTCCAGGTCCATGGCATTAAACTTCATTTTGTGCTTGTGGTCACTGCTCTCCGTCCAACCCTCCAAGGCGAAAATCGGAAACAGGCGCAAAACCCTCATTTAAATAGTCACGCCTCCACCATGTTTGCACCTGTTGTCAGTCACGCAGTTATTCTAGATCTCTAGTAGATCCCCCGCAAACAAAATATGCAATAAGATTAGAATGCACACGCAAATTAACACTTGTTATTTGGGATCTTAATAAATCAGGCCATAACCGTACAATGAATTTTTATCGTCTTTCCATAAAATTAATCACTTTTTGGGTCCGACTGTGTGACAAGATTGCTCCACAGTTCCATCTAGAATAAAAGCCCATGGAAGCCATTTCACCTAGAAGTATCAAACCTGGTTTATCAGTCCAGGATCTACCAAACAGTCTCTTGGTGCAATGATGTAAACCCTAAGGGAATTGGACCATTTTCAGAATGTATCCTTCAACAAACACGTCATAGAGTTATAACCCAACCGATTTCAAATTTTTTGTCTTATATTTTATAACGATAGGGATTAAAAGTTATCTAAAGCTTTTCGTTTCTTTTTTTTTAACTAGTCCTAGAGATTTCACTCGAACAACGTGAAACTTGGCAAAAATCATCCAAAGACATTGAGGATAAAAAGTTATTCACTTTTTTTTCATACCTTGAAAGATGTGGCCATAGATGCTTTGCAAATGCGGATCAATCACATTAAACATTTTGTGATCATAATGTCACTTTTCCAAACGTCCACCCCAAACATTGCATGTTGGATACGAGGGTCCATATGACAACATTCACTAAGAGTGATAGCATCACCTGCTGGCAATAGGAAGTAACCCTCAGGTGATGAATATCATATTAATTATGTGAAGTTTATGTTGTCTTTCCTTTCTGCAGTGTTGTGATGGGAGCATGTCTGAGTCTGTGCCTGGCTGCAAAGGGACGATCAACGCCACTCGCAGATTTCATGTATATTTGGACTGGTCTAGTCTATAATTTTTTCACCCAATGCAGCTTTCAAAATGACATATCGATATATACCTTTACAAACAGTTAGTTATAGCATCACACTAATGCTGTTATACTGATTAACCGCAGGGTGAGCAGCAAAATTAGAAATGTCGGTTAAGGCAAACAGCTTTTTATGTTAGGGTGTGACCTCCACCAGTGAGGATGTTAAGCATTGATCACTTAGATAAACACAGGCTACCATAGGAGCCCATTATTGTCCCTCCCAAAGCCTTCCTGTGGACAGCGGCTTTAATTAGACCCTGTGGTAATTGACTAACTAATTGCTGTTGGTGGGATACAAACGCTGCCTGTCCTCAAACCCCCAAGGGAAGCATTTATAATACTTTTAATTAATCTCTGTTAAGTTTGACCTCTGACCATGAGTGGTGTCTCCGATGCTTATGGTTCTGTTTTGTCTAGCAGGACAGATACTGGATTTCAACCTATGGGCAATGCCACCGTCCCCTTCTTCTACTACAGTCAGTTATTCATAAATTACAGGCCTCAAATGCTGGAAGGTCCTCTAGAGGTTCAAGTTTAAGATCCTTCCACCAGCCTCCTCCACCATCTGATCCAACTCATCACCAGGTGGTGATCGGTGGACAACTCGGCTCTTCTCTTCATCAGTGTGTCTAAGACATACGCCCACAAATCTGATGATACAACACAAAATCGTTCATAGATCTACGGCCTAAGGTGGTAACCGCTGACCCCATACTAATGACATCGTCGGACGATGGAAAGAATACTTTGAGGAACTCCTAAACCTGGAAACCACATCGGCTATAGTGGAGGCAAAATCGGAAGATTTGGGGGAAGGCCCAAGTTAAGAAACAACCCATTGGCAAAGGTGCGAGGAAAGGATGACTTCCGCCCTGAGTTGCCAATCACCAAGCTGCTCCCAGTTTTAAATATGGCTCTCTTCCCTCCTCAGCTATCTTGCTGCCGATCCACGAATTCTCCTCCTCCCATCCTCCGCCTCATTCAGTTCTTCTGATTCCTCATCCTCCCGGCTCCTTTCCCAGAGGAGTTCACCACCAGTGTCCAAGCTTGAGGGGTCTATGTATTTTGATGCCGCTCAGATCAGATCGCTCAGTGCGAGCAGAACCCCCGCCGAGCCTGAGCGCCAAAGACTTTATATTCATCATGTCGCACATCGTTATATAAACTATCTTTCAATTTCTGATTGTTAAATAAATACCCTTTACCATCGATTCTCTTGTCTTCCCTGATTGAATTATACTTCTCAGCATTCATGGGAAAGATTTTTCCCGGATTCTGGAAAGGAGGCTTTGACTGATTGTCAAACCTCAGTTTCAGGAGGAACAATGCGGATTCTGTGCTGGTTGTGGAAAAGTTAACCAACGTTTTACTCTTGCAGGCTTGCTTGCTGTGCTATGGGAGTTTATCCATCCAGACTTCATGTGTTTCATAGATTTGGAGAATGCCCGTGACCGTGTCCTCCAGGGGAAAAAGTCATAAGATTACAGATTAAAACTAAGAACATCAATCTGAGAGCAGCTACACAAACAGTTAAGGCCAGGATATGTTGGTCATCAACATCATAGGACAGTCGTAGCATCTGTGTGTTTCCAGTGTGGGATGAACCCTGAGCCCAGCTCCCCGATGTCTTCATTAGTGATTAACACCTTCGCTCCTGCACGTTCTCCGGTTCTCCGGTTCTCCGGCGTGGAGTCTGCTCCGTCAATTCTTTTTATATCTGTGGTGTTTTCAGACCCACGGGTCTGGGCTGGTCAGCACTTTACAGCCTGTGCTGTTTGGTGATGGCGTGTGGGGACTCGGGCCAAATCCAGGACCAGGAGCAGGTTTGTGTTACCATGGTGAAAATACAAAATGCAGCGTTGCAAGGAATCCCCTCATTGGCTGAGCAGTCAGGCCGGGATTGTGATGCTCGCTGTCAGCAGGCCAATGGGACGCTGGCGAGGGCTGTTGCTAAGGGGAGTAGCTTGGATCAGAGTCAGCTGGGTTTACTCTCTCTCTCTCTCTCTTTTTGCTCTCTGTCTCTCTCAGCCTCGATCGTCCCTCTCTCCTGCTGCGTTCTGCCTTTGCCCTCATTGACTCCGACTCCCCCTCCTTCTTTTGCACTTCCACACGTGCAAAAGGGGAAAGAGCACATGTTGAAGAATTCACTGAATATTTCATGCAGCTTGTTGTGGAGCTGCAGTCGTATCCAGAGAAGCACCGCTCACTCAGCGGTGTGTTTGTGTTGCATGGAAGCTCACGTGTTTGTGTCTGTTTACTTTATTTATTACGTTTGCTGTATTTCATGGTCGCTGGGCTTCTGTCTGTGTATTTGTGATGTATGTTGTTTTTGTTTGTGTACACACACACACGTATGTTTTTGTCAAATAAGATTTTACTGTTACGGGGTCAGGGCTGGAGTGGAATGTGCTTCCACACGAGCCAGGCGGCGGCGGGTACTAGCCCGGCGTCACATCGCTGATCCCCTCCGCCTTTTCAGAACACGACCGCTCTCCTACTCTTCACCCTGATGTGAAGTCAGTTTCATTAAAAACAATCAGGAACTGAAGTTGTATTTTACTACATTAGATAAATAACATAAATTACGTACTTTCTGAAAAACTTCCATATTTATTGATTCTAAATCAGAAGTATGGCCAAGATTATAACAAAGCTTATCTCCTTCCACCGCTGGTGTGACAAACCGAGCAGGTGAAGGCATCACCCATCTTTAGATTGTGGAGCATTTTCCTGAAGCCGTTTGG
This sequence comes from Lophius piscatorius, assembly GCA_009660295.1. Classification (NCBI taxonomy): domain Eukaryota; kingdom Metazoa; phylum Chordata; class Actinopteri; order Lophiiformes; family Lophiidae; genus Lophius; species Lophius piscatorius. The sequence goes on along the minus strand of VRLP01006000.1, from coordinate 9,893 downwards.
CCTCGGAGTTCATTGGACTCTGAGGAACAGGACGTGATGTCATCGATGATGTCAGTGGGAGGAGGGGGATTTACGTGACAGTCCTGCATTGGTTTCCTGTTACTGAAGTCTGAGTCGGTTGATTGTCTGTGTTTTCTTGACATTGTAGCTCATCCAACAACGAAGTTGTGTTTTTATTTGTAGCGCAGACAAAAGCCCGTTTGGTTTCTTCTGTGGCTCAAATGGAATTTGTTACGATAAAACTGTGATTGGACTTGAAAACAGTCGGTCATAATGATGATCATGAAAACGACTGGTCAGGTTTACTGAAGTGTGATGTCACTGTTCAACTCCAATCGTCCATCAGAGAAACTATTGTATGAACTTAAATCCATTACTCTACTCTGCTTTTACAGTTTTTACTTTTATTCATGTGAGGACGCCTGCGTACATTAATGATGGCCTTGATGAGTCGTCCTTGTCTTCACGAGGCGGCGATCTTCTCCCATCAGGTCCATTATTTAGTGTGTGTGTGTGTGTGTGTGTGTTATTTTTTGGGCCGTCTCTGATGGCAGCCAGAGTTTGAGTCATTTGATCAGTTAAGATGAAAAAGAGGTTTTAGGTGTGGGTCACGTTTCAGACGTCATTAGTCCTGAGATCAAACTTCACCACACAAACAAAGCTATTTGTTTGTACGTTGAGGGGCAGGGATTTTGACCGTCAACTCACAAGCAGGCAGAAAGTGAAACAAAGCATCTTTTCCGTCTCTCTCTCCTTCCTCCTGTCACACTTCCTGTTTCCTGGCTCCCATCCTCCCTCTGTTTATCTCTCTCTCTCATGGTTTCATTTTTCCTTCCAGCCGTCATTCAATTTTTCTGCTCCGTGTGTGTGTGTGTGTGTGTGTGTGTGTGTGTGTGTGTGTGTGTGTGTGTATGTATGTGTGTATCTCTGTGAGTGATTTTGTGTGTATGTATTTGTGTATCTCTGTGAGTGATTTTGTGTGTATGTAAGTGAGTCTGTCTGTGTGTGTGTGTTTGTTTAGGTGGGTCTGTGTTTGTGTGTGTGTGTAAGTGAGTCTGTGTTTGTGTGTGTGTGAGTGTAGGTGAGTCTGTGTGCGTGTAGTTGCGTGTGTCTGTGTGTGGGTGCGTGTGTGTGTGTAGGTGAGTCTGTGTTTGTGTGTGAGTCTGTGTGTGTGTAGGTGAGTCTGTGTGTAGGTGAGTCTATGTGGGTGTGTGTGCGTGAAGTTGCGTGTGTGTGGGTGCGTGTGTGTGTGTGTGTGTAGGAGAGTCTGTGTGTGTGTGTGTGTGTGTGTGTGTGTGTGTGTGTGTGTGTGTGTGTGTGTGTGTGTGTGTGTGTGTGTGTGTGTGTGTGTGTGTGTGTGTGTGTGTGTGTAGGTGAGTCTGTGGGTGCGTGTGTGTGTGGGTGAGTCTGTGAGTGTGTGTGTGCAGGTGAGTTTGTGTGTGTGCATGTAGTTGCGTGTGTGGGTGCGTGTATGTGTGTAGTTGAGTCTGTGTGAGTGTGTGTGTGTAAGTGAGTCTGTGTTTGTGTGTGAGTCTGTGTGTGTAGGTGAGTCTGTGAGAGTGTGTGTACGTGTAGTTGCGTGTGTGTGTGTGTGTGTGTAGGTGAGTCTGTGTTTGTGTGTGTGAGTCTGTGTGTGTGTGTGTGTGTGTGTGTAGTTGAATCTGTGTTTGCGTGTGTGTTCAGGTGAGTTTGTTTGTGTGTGTGCGCGTTTGTGTGTAGGTGAGTCTGTGTGTGCGTGTAGTTGCGTGTGTGTGGGTTTGTGTGTGTGTGTGTGTGTAAGTGAGTCTGTGGGTGCGTGTGTGTGTGTTTGTGTGTGTGTGTGTGTGTGTGTAGTTGAGTCTGTGTGTGTGTGTGTCTTTCTGAAGGGGTAAGTTCTAATTCTGATTTCATTTCTACACACTTACACAACGCAAGTTTGTCGTGAAAAAAAATATTGACGTAATGCCAGTAAAGAGAATCTTTACTAGAACAGTTGAATTACTTGAGAATATCCAAATGACCATCTGATGGTCTTAAAGTATGTATCTTTGTGTGCTGATGTTCTACGCCACCTTGTGTTGGAACCACGTGTTCACCAGAGAGTTCATGCACCGTATATAAACCTTCAGCTGACTGAGAGTTTTCACAAAAGACGGGGAACTTTTGTTGCGTTATCCCTGTTTACTCAACAACCGTGTTTTCCCGACCTGACAACGCAAACTTCCCTGACGGAGATCGGTCTCCATGTAAATTGGCAAAACACAAGTGTTTGTGAAAACTGTGATGTCATTGCCTGTCATTGACTGTGGTGTCAGCCTCGTAGCCGACAATGTGGTTTTATCCGTGCTTCGTCCAGCTGATGGACGGCCGTAAGAACAGATCCTCACTTCCAGTTCCATTAATCCGCCAGCCAACTACTGACCCGGAGAGCAAAGTGCAGCATTTTCAGGAATTTTTGTGGATCTGTGTGAATAAGGATTGTTTTAAAAACATGTTATAAAAACTCATAACTTCGAAATATAAATTGAACACATTACTTTTCCAATTTTAGCCAAAACTGTGTCATGTAAACGTCTAACTGTCCTCGTGACTTCGGGTGAATGCAGTGCAGTAGCCGTGGATGAAAGGGGCTGAGTTCTTGACTGCCGTTCAATCAAAGCAGCAGAGCAGAAACTCGTAGCAAAACGTACAAATCATAAGGTATCAAGTGAACGATCTTGTGTCGTTTTCTTTTTACACTTTCCAAGAAGTACATATTTCTCCGCTCAGATTGCTTCATTCATTTTAATGTTCAGAATGCTGGACGCCGTCTCTCCTTCCCATCAACTCAACCCGCTCTGAGAGCATCCCAGCATGCCTCAGGAAACATAAATGAGAATTCAAGAACACTCACACACACTCTCCACCTCCGTAACAATGGAAAACTTTAGACACATGTGCACGCGTACTCACAATGTTTCCCAGTGTGCACTGCTGCCTCTGTGGCTTTGTTTGAAAATAGAAACTACACACACATACACACCCACACACATACACATATCACACATATTCACACATACTCACACACACACACGGTCACATACAGACACGCAGACACACTCACATAAACACACATACACACACACAATCACAGACACACTCTCACATACACATACTCACACATGCACAATCACATACACAGACAAAGACACACAAGTACTCATATAAACACACACATGCGTGTGCGCGGGCTATTTAAAGCCATCATCAATGGAGCTCAGATACTGATTCACCATGGCAACCAGTGACACGCGGTGGTCGCCATGTCAGCTGGTGAGACGCTATGGTTGCCATGGTAACCAGTGAGACGCTATGGTCACCATGGCAACCAGTGAGACGCTATGGTCGATATACTTCACGCTGATTAAGCAGGATATTTATTGCACTCATGAAAGCGTAAGTATTTAAACAAAAGAGAGACGCAGCTTCATCAGAGGAGAGGAAACTAGCCTGGGAGGGAATCGCTCCCTGAGTGAATGTTTCTTCTAGTGTTACTGTATTTCCTCTGAATACTGTGGCGGTATACGAACGCCAAAGAAACTGAAAATGAATGAAAAGTCCGGAGTTAATCCTGGGGGGAACCAGAACTCACTAGAGGAATTTTATATCTCATCTTAGATCATTTTATAAATCCGAGAGAATAAACTGAGAGACTTTTCTGGGAGTAAGAGAAAGTCTGCAATGTGAGATGTTTGAGATGTAGGGTTTAATAATGTCATTCAGATAAATCCTACTAACCAACTGGAATTTTCTTTCCTCTCAGTCATCGACAACTCTGAGTTTCCCTCATCCCAGGCTTAACCTGATGATGATGTAAACCAGGCGAGACTGCCCCTGTCACTATCTCACTCTTCGTCTCTCTTTCTCTTTGTCTCTCTCTCCCTCTCTCTTTCTCTTTGTCTCTCTCTTTGTCTTGCTGTCTCTCTCTCTCTTTGTCTCTCTCTCACTCTCTTTCTCTCTTTCTCTGTCTATCTCTCACTCTTTTTCTCTCCCTCTCTCTCTTTTTTCTCTCTCTCACTCTCTTTGTCTCTCGGCGGCCGGTCTTTCTGTGTGTAGTTTTTTTTGTTCTCCCCGTGTCTGCGCGGGTTCTCTCCAGGAACTCCCTCTTACTCCCACAGCCCAAAAACATGAATGTAGGTGAATTGGTGGCACTGAATTGCCCGTAGGAGTGAGTGTGGGTGTGAGTGGTTGTGTGTCTCTTCGTGTCGGCCCTGTGATGAACTGGCAACACGTCCTGGATGTACCCGGCCTCTTGTTCAATGTCGGCTGGGATAGGCTCCAGCCCCCCCCCGATCCTTGAACCGGATAGGTGGATGATAATGAATGAATACGTCAGGAAGGTCTGGTAGCGTAACTGCTACAATTTGTGATTATAATACGGCTAAAGACGTTCAGAACATCATGATTCCCTATAAATGCAGGGATATCTGTCACAATTGCTGCTGATGGGTCTGATTTTGTTCTGTTGACCCAGAATGATCGGTCTGGCTGGGTTCTGGTGGCCGAGAATGTATGGTTTGAACGTGTTCTGAAGCTATGGGGGTATGTCAGTGCCCGAGGCTTCATCATCTCTGAAGTAATGGGGTATGTTAGTGCCTGAGGCTTCATCATCTTGAAGCTATGGGGGTATGCTAGTACCCCAGGCTTCATCACTTGTGAAGCTATGGGGGTATGTCAGTGCGCCAACGCTTCGTCATCCGTGAAACTATGGAGGTATGTCAGTGCCCGAGGCTTCATCATTACCGAAGTAACGGGGGTATGTCAGTGTCTGACGCTTCATCGTCTGTGAAGCTAAAGCGGGTATGTTAGTGCCTGAAGATTCATAATCTTGAAGCTATGGGGGTATGTTAGTGCCTGAGGCTTCATCATCTTGAAGCTATGGGGGTATGTCAGTGCCTTAGGCTTCATCATCTGTGAAGCTATGGGAGTATGTCAGCACCCAATGTTTCTTCGTCTGTGGAGGTAAGGGGGTATGTTAGTGCCCGAGGCTTCATCATCTATGAAGCTATGGGGGTATGTCAGTGCCTTAGGCTTCATCGTCTGTGAAGGCGGCGTTAATGTTGGAGGAACAGTTTCAGGGACAGTGTGGCTCAGGGTTGTCCGTTGGTTTGACTGAGTCCAGACCTCCAAGATAGGGACCTCAGACTGTAGAGCAACTGAAGCCTTACAGCAAGAAATAATTATTTAATCCAACTTTAAAATCTTAAACAATTGCCGTTGCTGTCCCCGGCTCAGAGGGTGGAGCAATCGTCTCCCAATCGGAAGATAGGAAGGTAGCCGGTTCGATCCGCGGTCTACTTGTCGTAGGGCCATTGAGCAAGACCCTGAAACCCCAGCTCCCCCGGCGCTTCAAAGACTCCGCCCACTGCTCCCTCAGGGAGTCTATAGTCATACTATGTTGTAGTGAGTATGACTCTGTGTGATCAATAAAGGATGTCTTCAAAAGCTTCCTGAGGGCTGTGGAAAGAAAACATGAGGTGAGGGAAACACCGTGGTGAACGTCAGATCCAGGATAACCATATATCCTAAAAAACCACCAGGTATGTCTCTTTGAACATGAAAAATCTTGTTTTTCTATTCATTTAGATGAAAGGGTTCTCACTGCGCTGCTTTCTCCTCTACTGACATTTAAATGATCTTCCAATGTTTTGGATTTGGGGGTTGTACGAGAAGCGATGCCAGGAAAATGACTGGATTAGAAAGAGGAAACTAGGAGCGATCCCGAGGTAAAACAAGGACATGAGGAAACGGAGCAGAATTTAAAAACAGAGACTAGAAGTAAAAGAGAAGTCGCTCTGTAGCTGTGATGAATCTCGAAAAAGAAACTCAGTCTCAGCAGGTGATGCAGAGTTAGTGTTTACATGTTTACTTCCTGTTTACTTCTTTTCTGCCACTCAACTTACTTTGAACTGAACTGGGATCTTTTTAGATCCACTGCTGAAGCTCTTGAAACCAGTAGAAGATTTTGAATCCTTGGAACAAAATGTGACGTGTGGAAGAATATGTATATATTATATTTAAATTTATATACTTTTATAATATATATGTCTAAAATATATATATATATTATGTATGTATGTATATATATATGTGTATGTATGTGTATATATATATATATATATATATATATATATGTGTATATATTATATATATGTATATATTATATATATGTATATACATATATAGGTATATATATATGTATATATATATACATATATACACACATACATATAGACATATATGTCTATATATATTTGTATATGTATATATGTGTGTGTATTTTTGAACAACAACAACTTGAAAACAGTTGTGAATTTGATAGATAGAAGAGTCTGTGATGTCTCTTTGGTGTCTCTGTGATGTCACTGTGGTGTCTGTGATGTCACTGTGATGTCATTATGTGTTTAGATTCCTTTCTATCAGAACTTAAATGAATGTTCTCAGGTGGTGCTACAGTACATCTTCTGTAGAATTCCTAATATTCACTCCTGTGTCACTATAAAGGCTCCGCCCACACTACTCACAGGTTTGGTGCTCAGTGCCATGACCATCAACACCTCACCAGACTGAGGCCACCAGGAGTGCAAAGTGCTTGAGCAGGGGAGTGGTCTGTTAAAGTGCCATGATGAGGCCTGGACTAAGAGTCCTCCCCCCACAACCTGGCAGTGGTTGAGCGGGGGGGTCAGCGGTGCATTCTCTCTCCCTCTCTCTCTCACCCCCCAGCACAACTTCCCACTCATTCTGTCTGTAGACCAACTAAGAACGTTGACAGTTTCATATATAAAGAAGATGTAGCCGGAACTTAAATCCACACATCCTCTTCCCACATCCACATTCCCTCCCCCCAGCCCTCTGCAATCTCTCTGTAGTGTGTTTGTTTGTCTGTGTGTTATAAGTGTGTCTGTCATCTAGTCACTGTGTGTGGGCTTCACATCAGACACGCTGCCTAACCATTCAGGGTAACGTTAGCCACAAGCTCAAACCAGCTAGCCTGCATCACTCTTGTGTGTGTATGTGGGAGTGTGTGTGTGTGAGTGTGGGTGTGTGAGTGTGTGGGTGGGTGTGTGTGTGTGTGTGTGTGTGTGTGTAGTTATTTGTTTGTGCTTTGGGCAGGAATGCAGGTCTGGAGTGTATGTTTAGTACAAATCCATGTTCATTCTTCCACAAGAGTCCAAAAACAGATAGCAGGTTTAAAAATAGCTGCTGAACTCCCTCACCCCTCCCTACATGCACCCCCTCTTCAGCTAGATGACCACCCCCCTCATCACAACTCCCTCCACCCTGTCATGAAATGTAAGCTGTTCCCACTCTGCTCTCTTTCTAGAGGCTCCAGCTGACTCCCCTCTATACTAGAACCGGGGGGAAGAGTTCGGCGCTGTTCACATGCACGATGCCGACATTTAATGATCCGGACCACAGCAGAGAGAAATAAAATTACCGACTTGATAGACCGACGCTGTGAACACATTAAGAGCCGCGAAAACACTTTGACCACCCTCATTATGAGCAAAACACTCACAACAACAAAGTGGATCAGAACCGACAATCTCACTTTTTGGAGGAAGACCGCTGTGAAAGTGTTAGGGACGTATCAGACGTCAAAACTAACCCTGACCAATACACAAACACAAAGTGGGTTATTGTTTTCGGATCGGTCTAGGTCCGGGTCGATGACGACCGTAACTGTTAACCAGCGGATACATGCATTGATCTACAGAACAAATGCCAATGTGGGACTGGAACCCACAATTCTGAGATTAAAGTTTTTCATGCTGGGCCCTGAACTAGCTAGTCTACGGATCTGAAAACATTGACGCGTCATAACAAAGGTGTCAAATATCTCTGACAATAATCGACAAAGTTGCCTGAAAATAAGAAAAGTAGTAAAACCGAAGGGGACTAAAATACTAACTGTATTCATCAAACCAAATTGTGTACTAACACGATATTCCCACCATGCTTTTCTCGAAATGGTGTTTATGTGGTCATAATGAATAGGCTGGTAGCTGCTTGGTTTGAGTGTTTGTGTAAACAAGCTGCATCTTTAGCTCCTCCTGTCTTATTTACCGCGCTGGTAAACAGTTTAGAGCGTTCATGAACGTTGCAGCGCCTTACATCAGATGAGCATCACGTCTGTGGATCCATCAGCACCAGGAGCAGATGTACGCGTGCTCCACCAGTCTGTGAATATGCAACAACAACAACAACAACGACAGAGGAGGTGTGTCTTGACTCTCGGTGGTAATGTCTCCCTCTGATTGGTCAGGATGTTTGGTTTTGTGTGATTTCATGTGTTCGAACAGACTTACATCACATTCTGCCTTCATGCATCACTGCCACCGTCTCCGAACCTCTGAGGTTCTAAACAAAGTTCTGGTGGACTCTTCTAGGTCAGGCCTGTAAGGAGGAGAACAATTGACATCTCCTCATCTTTCCAGTCTCAGGGTTAGGGTTAGGGTTAGTTGTTTGATGAAAAGATTTGACGCGAACAAACTGTTGGTTCTGATTTAAAGCCAGACACTTTGTCGAGTTTTCACGATTTACACTTGCTTCAATCAAATCTCAGAACGTTCCTGCGAGCTCCGTTCCAACGACATCGCTAATTACGTGCGCCTTAAACCGCTAACGACCATCACATCACTTCTGTGTGCAACTAGACCCACGCCGTCGTCCCCGGCAGCAAGAATATCCCGAAAACACCCCCATCCCCTGTGTTGTACATCAGCCCCCCCGATAGATTTGATTGAAATATAAAATAAACCAGACGGATCTCCTTCAGCCGATTCATCGGCACCAAATTTCGACTAAATCGGATCACACAATTGAGAAATTATGACCCAAAAACATTTGAGAATGAAACTCTCCCTAGTGTCAGAAATATACAACAGACTTTGTCCAAAATAACTCCAGTTCTTCCTCGCACTGAAGTCTCTCAGGGGACAATGTTTGAGAATGATAGGTTGAAGTTCTGCTGCGTTTTCCTCAAACACAATCCGGATCATTCTTGTGACTCGATTATGTCCATGCTCACCACAAAGCCACGAGTCGACACCAACGACGCCAGCATTGAGATCCTCCTGACCCCAAACATCAGCAGGATGTGGATCCTCTGGATCGTTTGGAGAACCCAGAAGAGCAACGTCTGGTTTCTGCGAGGGAAGGCAAAGCTCAAGGTTGAGAGACGCCAACGCAGCAGATTGATGTCCGTGTCCCTCCGATCAGATACGCACAGCGGTTGACAGTCCTCCGCCGATCGGAAGGTTGGTGGTTTGATCCCAGCCCCCGGCATTCGGAATGTTGTAGGGTCCCTGAGCAACAACAGAACCCCAATTTGCTCCGCAGGTGCTCCACAGGCTCCGCCCACTGCTCCCTAGGGAGGGGTCAGATGCAGAAAAATACTTTCACATGTTCATGTTGTACAGTGTATATAAGAGTAAACAATATTCATCTATATTATAAAGTGTGTGTACATTATTCTATTATTATATTATAACAATCATTATCATTGTAATTATTAGGATCATTTTGTATCTGTGAGAATTATTAATATTTACACGGGGCGACGGTGGCTCAGTGTGTGGAGCGGGTGCCACTTATATGATGTCTGCTGTCGGTGGTTCCATCCCCGGGTCCACATGTCCAAGTGTCCTTGAGCAAGATACTGAACCCCAGTGGTTTTTCCACGGGTGAATGAATGATGGTGTAAATGGTTACTGGTCTGATGAACATGTGACGCCTTCATGTCAGCCTCTATCATCACTGTGTGAATGTATGAATGTTTGTGTGAATGTTTGTGTGAATGTTTGTGTGAATGTTTGTGTGAATGTGTGAATGTTTGTGTGAATGTTTGTGTGAATGTTTGTGTGAATGTTTGT
>VRLP01005999.1:0-31909 GCA_009660295.1 Lophius piscatorius | reverse complement strand
ACCGGAGATGGTCTACAGACCTGTAATAGTACAGTAGTCCACGTTCTCAAGCCCTGAGATGGTCTACAGACCTGTAATAGTACAGTAGTCCATGTTCTCAAGACCTGAGATGGTCTACAGACCTGTAATAGTACAGTAGTCCATGTTCTCAAGACCTGAGATGATCTACAGACTTGTAATAGTACAGTAGTCCACGTTATCAAGATCAGAGATGGTCTACTGACGTGTAATAATAATAATAATAATAATAGTACAGTAGTCCACGTTCTCAAGACTTGAGATGGTCTACAGACATGTAATAGTACAGTAGTCCATGTTCTCAAGACCTGATATGGTCTACAGACCTGTAATAGTACAGTAGTCCATGTTCTCAAGACCTGAGATGATCTACAGACCTGTAATAGTACAGTAGTCCACGTTCTCAAGACCTGAGATGGTCTACAGACCTGTAATAGTACAGTAGTCCACGTTCTCAAGACCTGAGATGGTCTACAGACCTGTAATAGTACAGTAGTCCATGTTGTCAAGATCAGAGATGGTCTACAGACGTGTAATAGTACAGTAGTCCATGTTATCAAGATCAGAGATGGTCTACAGACGTGTAATAGTACAGTAGTCCATGTTCTCAAGACCTGAGATGATCTACAGACCTGTAATAGTACAGTAGTCCACGTTCACAAGACATGAGCTGGTCTACAGAACTCCTATAGTCCAGTAGTCCATGTTTATGTTATGATAGGTTTTTATGACATTTTGAGTTTAACTGTGGGAAAGAGTTTAAAAAAAATAAAAATGAATTGCACTATATTGTGGCTTTGCACCAAATATGACACGTATATGTTATAAGATATACAATATTCTTACTCCAGCATCATGACAGTATCCTATATTGGCACTCCTGGCGATTCCACCCCTGTCCTTCAGTGAATGAGGAGGCACCAACACATTTTGTTTTATTGTCTCCTTGTTGAGAGTGAGTTGCTGCTGTCTGGAGCGTTCTAGGATACATGGGACCAACTGGACGGCGAACAAAAGGAGAAAGTTTGAAGGCCCTTTGCCTCCCACTCAGTCTGCTGAGAGATGCTGTCCTGCAGCCATCTGCCGCTCATCTGTCTGTGGAGTTTACTTTATTACTGAACACTCAGGTTGCTGTGTGACTTATCGGAGCAAACTTAGGAGCGGTGGTGGAATAGAAGGAGAAGCAGAAGCAAGGAGAATCGGAAACGGGGGTTAGTGTATTAGTGAGAATTAGTGTAATAAAAGCTGGAGAATGGTAACAGGCCGATCTTTACATTGGAGGTGTGATAATGGCTCGTAGCTGAAAGCCCTTCATGAAGCAGGGGGAGCATTCTCTCCTCACTGCATTTAAACGAGCAGACGCAGCCTTGTAAAAAACCTCTGCTGAGTAAGAATGCCACTCGTTTTCTCTCGCCGTCTGCCTCTTTGTGCATTTGTGTGCGCACAAAAACATTCCCACAGCTTGTTTATTAAAGTTAAAGAAAAACTTTGCCGCCACACCATAAATATGGCAACTGTGCAGATTGCATCTGCAGGTGGTTTCGTGACAGAGTCAGAGAAGGAAAGAGCAGAGTTAAAAGAGTCAGAGCCGAGGAATGAGAGGGAAACCCAAAATACAGAGAGAAAGGAGGAAGGAGGAAAAATAGCAGGAGAGAGGATAAAAGAGGGTGTCAGTAAGTTGTCTCTCTGCAATGTGTTTCTCAAATTGCAGATTTGAATGCCAAAACATATGGACGGAATATTTTTTTCCAGTTGGGAATATGTGACTATTACATTTATTGTCAGTTTCCCACAGGTTGATAATTTACTTGCGGTGGTGAGCAGCACAGCACAACATGTGACGGATGGCTTCACTAATAAACTAGTCAAACAAAGTATATCACTCATAACAGTTAATGCAAGTGAAAAACCATCTTTGTATCAAAGGACAACATAAATAACTATTTAAAAATTCAAAAACATTCAAAATCCATTTGCAAACAAACAATCAATCTAAATGTCTTATTTCAACATAAATAAATAGCAACCGATCAAACCCATTTACATATCAAAATAAATTTCCATTTGTGAATGAATAAACACATAAATGTGATTTCAAAATAAATACCTCAATGAATAACTATTTGAGAGAAAAGCTGTAAGAGTTTGTCTCTGTAGCCAATTTTATGTTTTTTTTTTTGGCAAAGGCAAATACTTTTATTTTATTTCAAGCGCTCTTATTTTCAAGGATCACTGCAGATGTAAAGCTTGGTCGGAGTCGTGTGTGTTTTCTGACATGATGAAGGTATTGTACGTGTTTCGTAAGTGAAAATAAAACTTTGTTGGCCCTGTTCAGTCCATTATATGTTCTAAGGTGGCTTTGTTCATCAAGAGATGCACATGGATTAACAGAAATGTATCTTGTGTGCACAAGATAATAAGTTGTGCCCACAATACTATATTTCCTCGAGAGACTTCCGTGGGTCTGTAGTTTTGCCTCTCTTTAACCGACAAAGATGTAAGGTGAAATAATTACGTAATGTTAGAGTGTGGTCGCTCCTCATTGCTAATTGCATTAACATGTATATGGCAATTCCCATTACAGGTTAGCATTAAGCTAACGGACCAAGAGCTATTTGGCCACATTGTTTTGAAGCAATTAACATTCGGTCTTCACCTGGAAGGCTTTGTTCCTCATTTGAAGAGGGACAAAGAGGGACCTTTAGATACCAAAGTTCAAGAAGGAGGGAATAAAAGGACAAAATTAAACGGCAGCCTGTGGCTGTACGCACTGGTCTGTGTTTAGCTACCTGGGCGGGTCTTAATTTAGCTGGGCGAGCCGAGTTTGGAACAAATATGTAATTTTACGCATGGCTTCTTCAGGAGGAGGTTGATTTTGTTATATTAATATAATTTCCTTGGGTAGGGCCGAAGTTGCCATTACACATCAATCAATGATCAAACATTCACGAGAAATATGTCACTGTCTAGCTATAACATTGTAACCACTGAAAGGTGACGATTGATTGATCATGTTGTTGCACTGACCTGTCAGAGGGCGGGATATGTTGGGCAGCAGATGAACATTTTGTCCTGGTGATGATGTTGCTGGTGGGCAAAATGGAAAAGCATGAAGACATGAGAGACTTTGAAATATACCAGATTGTGATGGTTGGACGACTGCAGGTGAGAGCATCTTCGGAACCACAGGTCTCACTGGTTGTTTCTGGTCTGCAGTGGCTAGTAACTACCATAATGGTCTAAGGAAGGACAACAAGGGTCATTAGTGCCAAAGGCTCCTTTGAGTGGGGGGAGTGAGTGTAGCGCAAACAGCTGAAAAAAGTAAAAATGTATTTCTCAGGTCTGTGTGATCGTCGGTATAATATGACATCTAAAGCCATCTTTTGGTTCCTTTCACTGTCGATACATTCAACGTACAGCCCAAATGTGGATCCATGGTCTTACCTGACCAGAGATCAGAGTTGGCTGCAAGGAACCAAACAGATTTCAGTTCAGCAACTATTGTATTTTCTCACCAATCATCGTCTACCGTCTACATGTTGGACCACCACAGTTTGGGAATAAAGAATGGCACAGCGCATCTTCTGCAGAGCCATATTCCTCGGGATGAAATCTGCAACGGCATGTGTTATTTCTTCCTAAAATTGCCTCATTTGCGTATTTTGTGGACTTTGTAAATGCACCTGCAGCGACAAAACATTTGCTAATTTCTATTTTTTTGCGCCACTCATTCTTCAAACTAAATGGCAAATGGGTTATGTTACCTTTGGGGGCTGAGATTTCTTTTCAGCAGTGTTCGCATTGACGCCATCTTTAATGGAGGTTAAACGCATCCCAACGATAGATTCAGCATTCTTTCCAGGTGAAAGCTGAGGGCTATTTGTGGAGCATTTGTGTTTGCCATGTGACTGACCTGGAACGGTTTATGAGCACACTTACTGGGGAAAGTTCATCAACTTAACCGACATTAGAAAGGTTATCATTTATCTTCTATTAGTTACACAGCCCTACCAGAGTTTGGGTTTTACTAATTTTCATGATCCCCGGACTTTTTTTGATAGAACGTGAGGTTCATATTTGTACTGTTGAATGTTGAATGTTGAATACTGTTAAATACTGTTGAAAACTGTTGGATACAACGTTTTTGAGCTCTATGAATTTTGGTGGAAACATTCATGTTCACTTCAGGATGACTTATCTGGCCATTTTTGACTTCAGCACCAATCATACATACATGGTTTCCTTCTTATCAGGAGTCTGATTGGTTGTGGTATCAGGCAAAGCAGGGCATTCCAGATGTCTCTCTCCCCAGCAACACTCTCCAGCTCATCATTGGGAATCCTGAGGCGTTCCCACACCCGAGGACATATATACAGCAGCACCTCCAGGCTGTTCTAGGTCTAAGCTGGGGTCTCCTCCCATTTGGATGTGTTTACAAAAACCTCTGAAGAAAGGCGTCCTGGTGGCATCCTAAACAGATGCCTGAACCACCTCAACTGACTCTTTTTGACACGAAAAACCACCGGTTCGATTCCAAGCTCCTTACACATGAGCTCCTCACCTTATCTCTAAGGCTGAACCAAGCGCCTTACAAAGGACGTTCATTTCAGCACTCGTTCTTTTGATCCCTACACAGAGCTCATGACCATCGGTGAGTGTTGGAACATAGATGGACCGGTTCATCGTGAGCTTTGCCTCATGACTCAGCCTTTCACCACAATGGACCAATAAAACACCATCATTACTACTGATGCCGCACTGAACCGCCTGTCCTTCGCACGGTCCATTTCACCATCACTCATGAAGTAAACCCCGAGAGGCAACAGCAGCAGTAACTCAACCCCGACCTAGAGCGAGCAATCCTACATTTTCAGGCAGAGAAACGGAGCTTCAGATTTGGAGGTGCTGATTCTCAAACCAGCTGCTTCACACTGAGCTGCAAACCTCTCCAGTGCCGCTGGAGTTCACGGACTGATTAAACTAACAGAACCATGTCACTGCAAATAGTAGAGATGAAATACTAAACTCCCCATACCAGAAATTCCCGCCTTGACTGTGCCTTGACATCCTGTCAATTATTGCAAAGAACAGAACCCTTTGGTTCTGTACTATGTGTGAGCAAACACATGCCTCACAGACCAAAGGTATGGCTAGTTAAAATGGCTTTGAGCTCATGATCCATGATCGTACTTTCGTACAGAGGTTAATGGATGACGTGTTGGACTGGGTATAATTACAGGAATTTTCAATTCCTGACTGATTTTGAAATAGGTCGTACACAAAAAGAGAAACTTGATAGAATTCTTCCTCTCTAAACTCACACACAGGACAGGACTTGAAAATAAGAGTGCAACTCACTCTACGGGACATAATTATTGTTGAAGGATTGATGCACCACCTCACGTAATCTCTGTCATGGAGGCTGATGCCAGGTTATCCACCATAATCAGTATTATCACTATACTTAAGTCACGATTCAATATTATCATGATTATTAACATTTTAACAATATACTGTCCATGTGATACAATGTATTGCAATTCCGTATCTTTTTAAAAAAAAAAAAAATCAGGAAAACTCTGTCATCATGTTTTTGTCCATTCAGACAAAGTTATCAGTACTTCTCATCCCTTCAGTCAGATCTACTGGTTCAAACTGGATCCTCCAGCAGATAGACGGAGCAACAGGTCATAAAAAGCTGTTGGGATATAAACGTAGCTACTCCTGGCTAACTCAACTGTTGGTATCGCGGTCTATTCCAGCATCACTGAATATAAACATGTGTGGACCAGTGGACTATTACAGGTCTGTAGACCAGCTCCAGTCTGGAGAACGTGGACCAGTGGACTGTTATAGGTCTGTAGACCTGGTGTAGTCTAGAGAACGTGAGACAGCTGTCTCCAGTCCTCAGTCGGATCACTGCTGTCACAGACTGGATGAATCCACTGCGTATGACGTCAGAGCACCATGAGTTAAACCCTTTCATGACTTTTAACCTTCTCTTCTCTGTAGAGTTCAGTTACAGCGGTTTTCATGAAAAAACATAACCGCTGAGTCTAATATCTCTCATACCACCTTGTACTATAAGTAGGTGACGGACTGTGTCATTTTTTGAGCTCGTTCAGAGTTGGGAGTAGCTTTGTCAGGCTAAGAGTGTCCAGTAGCGTTTGCCTTTTCTGAGGCAAACACTACTGTTACCTTTGCTGTTTTCGGCTAACTCTATCTCCTGGTTTTGGCATCGGAGCGCTCTTATTTGCCCAGAGTATTTCGTACGAGAATCCAATGCTTCCATTGTTCTTCTTCCTTAATTTTTCCTCCACTCACACTTAGAGGCAAACAGATTCTGGTTCTGGTGGTCTGGTCTTATTTTAAAACTTAAGCTATGTTGCCATGATAATATTAACTTTTACTGCTGTTGTGTAATTTTGGTTTGTAAATGCGTTGGACAAATTGAGTGTCTTTCTTTAGAAGCAGCAAACGATGCAGTTTGAGCCTTGGTTATCCTTTGGCTCCCATCCCTGCCGTCATATGTTTCCTCTCAAGCTGCATCTTCCTCCGAGGAGAATGGAATGTGTACTTGGGAACCGATTCAACCACATGAACTCTCCCATCTCAGCCATATGGAGGACTTTTGTGCCATG
This sequence comes from Lophius piscatorius, assembly GCA_009660295.1. Taxonomy (NCBI): domain Eukaryota; kingdom Metazoa; phylum Chordata; class Actinopteri; order Lophiiformes; family Lophiidae; genus Lophius; species Lophius piscatorius. Next base: position 25,250 of record VRLP01005999.1, on the reverse strand, counting down.
CAGTAATTACTTTCAGAGCTGTGATCTGAGCTCTGGCCTTCATTCTGCTCACAAAGACCAGGAACATAAAGCCCTGCATCCATTTTTTTTTTTACCAAACTTTAAGGATAAATCAGGCCTGTTTACTAACAACAAACATTTTTGTTGTTAGCTGTTACCCTTCAATGCGAGATTCGTTTAACGCTGGCAGAGAAAGATGTTTCGTGGCTGCTTTTTGTTATTAATTTTTGAGGTAGCTTTGGGAATATGGGAAACAGAAGAGGCCAGTCGGATGGGTTTTATCTGTTGTTGCAGTAGCGTAGAAAGTATCCTCTCTAGAAATAAACGAGTTCCACAAACCTTAAATATATTATCACATACCTTCATAAGAGACATGTTTGTTTGCAGGCTTGATTAATTTAAACCTTTCATTTCCTGCTCAACTGTTTGGTTGAGCGCATTTTGAGTCAATATTTCTCATTTAAAAATATAGCTGAACCTTTTATAATATGACCTAGTGGCAGCATGTATATGCTAAAGAATAAGGAACCTAGGATGGGCCATTCGGGACACCACAGGTCAAAGCGACCACAGAGGAGGGGGGGGGTATTAACCACGGCTATTGAGAAAGTCCTCTCAATAAATTGGAATTTCATCAGGCATATTAAAGCATGTGAAGACTTCTTTAACAGAACACAACGTAGTGAAATTATATATACTCTGCATTTGACCCATCCTTGGGGGAACAGTGGGCAGCCCCCTTGAAGCAATGGTTTCCGGGTCTTGCTCAAGAACCCAACACAAGTAGACCCTGGTGGTAATCAAACCGGTTACATTCCGATCTTCCAATTGGGAGTTGGCTGCTCTACCCACTGAGCTACAGCCGCTTGATTTTTTCAGTGACATCATAGGGCAGCCCCACAAAGCCCCTGCCAGTGCACAATGAAGAGGAAGTAAACATTAGCACCATGGAAATACCGTTGCGACAGAAAACCTCCAAGGTGTGGGAACATTTCACACTCAGCAAGGCAAAAATGGCTGTAAAGCTCAACATTTGCAGAGCTGTTCTGTCATGGCGTGGAGCACGTCAACGCTGGCTCTGTAGACGATGACGACTCCGCTCAGAAAGCTAGTTAGTTAGCTTGCTAGCTCAATTTTAAAAGGCACGTACTTCATGTTTCGGTTATGTTTAACGTTAAGCTCATAGTTGATGGAGTCACGTTACTGTCATGACTTTGTGTTAATTTATTATTATTTTAAGTCCGTCATTTTGAATTGTGTTGCCTTTTTAGTGTGTTTATCTGTTTATTGTTCTTTATTTCCTCTGTCCTTCCTAGTGTAGTTTTGTGTGTTTCACTTGTGTTCCTTTCTCCCTCTCTGTGTCTGTCCTGTGATTCTGTTCTCCTCTTGTGTGATTGGTCATCGTGTTCACCTGTGTTTCCCCTCCAGCTGTGTCTCATCGTCTCGTTACGTCGGTGTATAAAGTCTGTCCTCACCTTTCCTTCAGTGCCAGTTCGTTGTATGATGTTAACCGAGTCATCACGTGTCCCAGCCTTCTCCCCGCGTGTACCAAGTTTATCCTAGTGTTTTTGTTCCTGTTTGATCCCCTGCTTTTTCCTCGTGCCTTTTTGGTTTATAATAAATATTTTAATTGCACCTGCTGAGCCACACCGTCTTGTGTCTGCACCTGGGTCCAAGCTAAACCCCAAGAAAGTTCCTAACAGTTACGTCTAACGCTGTGTTGCTGCCTGCCGCCTGTCCAATCATGGTTGCAAAAAATTTTTTATTTATAAACTTTATATTTCTTTGGTATCAGCTGTGAAGTACCAGATAGATGAAACATGAGGACTAAATTCCAGGTCGACAGATACCCTGTTGGTATTTTAACCTGGTTGGTTTAACAATCTGTTATAAAAGCACGTGTATTATTAAACGTTGTTAGGAAAGAATTATTCATCTTAATTGTCTTTATTGTTATGTGCCTAGAACGACCCAAAGCTAAATTTAAAAGCTGATAGCTAAGTAAGAGCCATTTAGTAGGTGTGGTTTTTTTTGTATCTTTCTATTTACCATATATTTATCCAGAAGAAGAAAAAAAAACAATAATCGATTAATCCTTTCCTTATATAGGTCGACTATCAAAATAATGGTTAGTCGTTAGTTGCAGGCGTTAGTATGTAAGAGTTGAGGTACTAGATACCAAGCAAACGGGGTTTTACTGAAAGATGTGTGTCAGCCTTATTAACACAAGTAACGGCAATTTACAGTTTTTCCCAAACGTAAAAACTCATTTGTAGAAACTGTGGCTCAATTTCTCAAAACTCTAAACACAAACTAGAAAAGAGTTAACCTCTCTGTCAAAACTTCACAAATCTCCTGCAAAATGTAACACGGCAAGCAAAACCATGTTCTCTCTTCTCAAAACTGATCCCTCCCACCAAAAAGAAAACCCACAGCTATGAGATGCTGATGTCTTACAGAGCATCAAATAAACACTGAAGTGATCAATTCAAAACACTACCATCTAAAGTGATCACTTATGTTTCGACTTCATGAGTCCTCGCTACACATTCAACCGATTACATGTGTGTGGAAAGAAGTTTCCCTTTTGGATGAAGTGTAGGGCTTTTTGTCCCAAAATAGAATTGACTGGACTACATGTACATGCAAAACAAATGTTACCTATTTTACACAGTGATGTACCAGAACTCGGTCATTCCACCCTTGTTATTAAAATGAAAAGCACTTCAAAGGAAAGTGTACTGAATCAAAAAAACAAAAAAACTTTTTTTATCTTACAAAGTGTTCAGCTGAGCTGTAAAAAAAACAAAATGCAAAAAAAATAGGTCAGGCCAGAGAAAAAATGCCTACAGGGTGGATCCCTACCTGGCATTCATCTGCGTGTGATGTCATCAAATTCCTCCTACCATTGCCTGAGTCGTGCCACACGCTCTTTGGGTCTGCGTTCGTACACTTTCCGTCGCCATGCTGAAAACAATTTCTCTATTGGATTGAGAAATGGTTAAACAAGTGGGGTAATTGATGCAATCTGTGTTCAGAGTTTTCAAAACTCTGTCTGTGATTTAGAATGATATTTGCATGAGAACAATGGACTTGTGCTCGGGGTTTGGCGGTTTGGAGTCATGTTGCTGATACATGAGCTTCAAGTTTTCAGAAATGTGTGTATAGTTCCATTGTTTTTGTGTATCAAATGGGAAAAAACCACATACAAAATGTGTCATGCAAGGTCATGAAACTTTTTAGGTCTTGGACATGTGATTCTTGTGACATCTTATGTTTCCTGTGTGAGATCAGGTGATTCCTGTGTGAGATCAGGTGATTTATTTTCGATACCATGTGATTCTTACATGACATCATGTGGTTCCTATGTGACTTCATGTGATTTATATAGGATGTAATGTGATTCCTATGAGATTTTGTCTGATTCCTATGTGACATCACGTGATTCCTATGTGACATCACGTGATTCCTGTGTGACATCACGTGATTCCTGTGTGACATCACGTGATTTCTTTTCGACACCATGTGATTCTTACATGACATCATGTGGTTCCTATGTGACTTCATGTGATTTATATAGGATGTAATGTGATTCCTATGATATTTCATCTGATTCAAATTTGACATCATGTGATTCCTATGTGATGTCAGTTGATTCCTATGTGATGTCAGTTGATTCCTATGTGATGTCAGGTGATTCCTATGTGAGATCATGTAATTCCTATGTGACGTCATGTGATTCATATGAGATTTCGTCTTATTCCTGTGTGACATCACATGATTCCTGTGTGACATCACATGATTCCTGTGTGACATCACGCGATTCCTGTGTGACATCACGTGATTCCTATGTTACTTAATGTGATTTATATAGGATGTAATGTGATTCCTATGATATTTTGTCTGATTCCTATGTGACATCTTGTGATTCCTCTGTGAGATCATGTGATTCCTATGTGAGATCATGTGATTCCTCTGTGAGATCATGTGATTCCTCTGTGAGATCATGTGATACCTATGTGACATCATGTGATTCCTCTGTGAGATCATGTGATTCATATGTGATATTATGAGATTTCAATGTGATGTAATATGATCCCTATGTGATTTCATAGTACTTCAAATATTTGCTGGCTGGTAGTTCAGAGGTCATGTCTTCCAAATACACAACAATTGAACCTACCCTTAGCCATGAATAAAATACTTTATTTGGTTTTTCTGTCTAGTGACAAGTGATTTATTGTCGGTTGAACTCTATTATTGTTGTCATGACAATTATACACCGAATACCAGGCTCAAAGTGAGCGATGGATCATGATGAGGACATAAGATCTGTAGCTGTCATACAGAATATTCTTTGTCTTGCTATTGGCCTCTACTACTCTCGTCACTTGGCACAATGAGCGGCAGGTGGCTATAATGTAATGGATGTTATACAGCTGTATGCATTAAAATACACATCATTTGAGATTTTTTTTACCAACTGGTGAAATTCAACATGTGTAAATAATTTGCATGTTATTATAATGCCCTGTGATAATTAGTAATTAAAGAATACACATGTTTGTTCCCTTTAGTGCTTATAATAATGTAGTAATAATACCACACATATAATAATGTGTATTTGTTTTCTCTGAAGAAGAACACCTATCTCTTGATTCAAATGTTGATCTTGTTGAGCTGTGACTCTGTGTTCTCATGGAAAACCTTGTTGTTCTTTCGATTAAGGGCGATCAGACCACGACAACAGAGTTGCTACTGTGATCTTGTTAATACAGATCTGGAATCTGTATTAACAAGTATAATTAAGGCAGAGTCTAATCCAATGCTGGCGTTAAAGAGCTGAGAAGATGTTTTAAAAACGTTTGTGTCGTGTCCCTCTATCAGGTGCAGAGATTGAAGCTGCGGAGGGGATCAGCCTCGGATCTACTGAATTTATTACATTGTGAGGAAATGTTTAGAAACAGCTGGCGAAGGTCTTATTTGTAATAGTGGAGTCTTTTTATCTCCGTAGGCTCTCTTCCAAAGATCCTTCGGTGATCTGCATTCCCAGCTCATTTTCCCAGGCTGTTTTTATTTCTGTCTCAGAGGGAGCATTGATCAACTTCAATAAATGATAAGATTTGACATTGTTGTGTTTAGCCCCATGTTTTAGGGAAGGCACCTCTCCAGAACCGCTAAAGAAAAATGAAAACTTTCAGCAGAGGGTAAATGAGTTCATACGGAGACTTTGAATTGTAGAAACCTGGGAAAAAAACTCCCAGGGAGACGATACAGTTCTAGTAACTGGGAGCATAAGACAACGTTACAGATTGAATTAGTACTCAAATTTCTCCACTTAAAGAAATCATTATGAAGCTGGGATAGTTTTAGCAGCCAATCAATGCTTTGCTGCTATGAGGAGCAGGAGAGAGAGCAGCCTAATCCAGAGGTGTATCCTAATTTGACTCCAGATTCTGACCAGGCTATGTCCACCAGAAAACGTCCCCCTTCAAAAATAAATTAAAGAATTATATATAGAACAAGGTTTTCTTTTTATTATCTTGTATTAAATCAAAAGAATCTGCCAATAGAACAGGTGAATATTTGACAAGTAAGATAATTGAGCTAAGATGTGACATTTAGATAAAGGAGATCTTGGACAGTCTCATATTAAACTCTTTTTTTTTACTAAATGTAAGAAGTGTTGTTTTCCCTCAAAAGTAGCTTCTTTTTTTTTTGGCAAAACTTTATTCATCCTCATCATTTGTGGTGGATTTAACATATTTTGACACCATTATTTACTTGAAAAAGGATTAAAAAGGGATTTAAGAAATTTAAGAATAAACATCATTTAGTTTGCATTAAGTACAAATTTTTGAGCATTTGAGATAGTTTCTTAACAAGATATTCAAAATGGATTTTCTCAAAATAAGTCCCATTAAGATTTGAGTTTTTTCAGCAGGTTTGTTTGTTTGAGGGTTGAGGAGAGAACTGAAACAAACAGAAAGCACTCCCAGAAAGCATTCCGAGAAATCAAACCTCCACCGCCGCACAGCAGTAGCCATTATTATCAGAATCAGTTAGACTGTTTTATTATGGGATGACGATGTTACATCACCAAAATGTAACCATCTCTAGGATATGCCAAAACCTACCTCTGGGTAAAAGTATTTTCATAATCATCCTAACCAACAAACACAATGCGCTATGGTTGAAAATTCTTTATGACCTCATGATTTTACACTTGAGGTGAAAATTTAATATTAATATCGTTAGTGGGTTTAGATGGACGGCCTAATTTCGGAAAAGACGTCTAATCGGAAAGGAAATGCTGCATGTAAACATTCCTTTCCGAACGGAAAGAACATTTCCGAAATTAGATTTCATTCCCTTGTAAGGAGGTAGTCTAAATCCTTTCAGAAAGCCTTTCCGATAGTCAGTGGCAGCATGTAAACGCTGTATCGGAAAGCTTTCTTTCTGTCTGAGTTGTATCTGCGTATGTCCAGCGTCGTGACGTAAGTTTTGTCAGTGCCGCGACGCATTTTAAATACGGCGACTTCAAAACGGTAGCGGTCTGCATCGGAGAGTGATTTATTCATTGCAGAATTGAAATATTTTAACATATTTGAACGGTTAGATGGGCAAAAAGTCACTTCTTTGTCATATTCTTCTTCTGGGCGCTTGTTGGCGGTCAGCACCTAACTCACCGAAGCATTATCGCCACCTTAAGAACGGGAGTGTGGATCGTCTGCACATGTGTGAAAGCGTGTCCGATGAAATGAGTGGATGCATGTAAACACCGGGTCAGAAAAAATCACAGGTCATGTAAACAGGTGACCGACATTTCAGGATTCGGATAGGAGAAAAGTGTCCCGTGTAAACCCACCTATTGTGAAGGAAAATGTGTAACGTCTAACCCCAGCAGAGCAGACAGATAGATTGAAATGCTGCCTGACTGCATGATTGCTCCGTTGATAATATAAGTGAATGCGTGTTGAAGGAGATGAGAAGTCCGTATCATTATTCATACATGCTGACTGGAAGTCATTTCTTTTATATGCATTCATGCTGTAAAATCTGCATTACAAAGAAAAATATCATATCTGAACCAGGAGAGCTTCTTCAGAAAGGATCCACGTCTCTTCTATTCTCTCCCTGTGTGTTTGAATTGACTTTAGGAAACTCCGGCTGCTACCATGAACGTTGAGCTGAGATCACAGGAAAGGTCAAAGGTGGAGGAGGTGCAGTCCTCTCCTGGTTCTGGCAGACGGTCCAGGTTTCTTCCTCACCTTTCCCATTTTTAAGATCACAGCTAACCACACGATAAAGCAGTCCAAGAAAACCTGCTGCCAGTATCCCCACTGCTTCTCTGTGTCTTCAGTCATGACCATCAGTATTTGTGTGTATTTTGTAAGTCAGCCACAACATTTAGACCAGTTACTGGTTCTGATGTTGTCCTGATGGTATTCTCCATGGCTGGAAACTGACCAAAACCATGGATCCATTTGTCTATAGTCCATCATAACAGAAGTATGATTTAGATTTTGGTCTATCGGCAGACTTAAAGTGGTTACTACTGCTTCAGGGTTATAAAGATCCACGGTGGCGTGGACTCCAGACTGCAGCTGTATATTTATCATGCTTCTGGATGACCCTTTCATGGAGACTTGGACCATCGTAAGATGGGATGTGGGGATGTGATTGGTCCAGACTGCCCATATGAAAGCAGCTTATGAATGATATCTTTTACTGTTAAAACTGAAAAACAGCCGTTTTAGGCTTTATTGTGTATTTTAACGAACCAGTTACTGTTTCCAAAGTTGTGGCTGATCGCTATGTGTATCTGTAATCAAGATTATCTTGACTTCACTGATGCGTAATATAATTCCTGATAAAATACCCTAAGAAGTAATGCAGAACAGACCAGTAATTACAGTTGAGAAACCTCCTCTTTCTTTGAAATAAAGCTCTACTGTCGAGGATGAAGGAGATGATTGACAGCTCACAGTGCATCACACTCTCTCTCATTAGCACCGCCGTTTGGTGCATTCGAAAACTATGTAATCCGGTTTCAGAAAACGATAAACAGACCCTTTTTGTTCCCTTTTTCCTATCTTTTTGCTACCGGATTTATTGAAATTCCAACTATTGAAAATTATTTTTGGAATTTCTTTCATTACGCTTTATAATAGGAAAAATTTGATGTTTTTTGAATTTTTATTTTTGTTTCTCAAATGGAAAAATCAAAGAACCAAAAGATACACGGACCCTGCACTATATTAGGCAGGTGGTTATAATGTTATGGCTGAAGATTGTTTTACGGTCTGTTGAGGTCGTGGGGAAGCTTGGGTGGAACAAAAGCTGATTGTTCTAAAAGTATTGAACAATGATGACGTAAATTGAACAATAATAAGATCTCATGCCGGACCCAGCCACTACTGGGTACAAGCCAGTGTTCTTCTAGCGCCGGTCCCAAGCCCGGATAACTAGGGAGGGGTTGTTCCAGGAAGGGCATCTGGTATAAAACCTATGCCAAATCTATATGCGGCGCATGAAACTTGTTTCAAATACCACCACTGTTAGAGAGCATCGGTACTGGCGTATGAATGGAAACAGGTTTGGTTGTGTCCGTCGCCCCGAAAGGAAACAGCAGAAAGACAAAGAAGATCTCACGCCTGACTCTACACCTTTCGTCACCTTCATTAGGAACATTCATTGATTTAATTATGTCACAGATCGGATCTGAAAGCCGAAGGAGAGTTTTCCTAAACTCAGAGCAGATAGAGGATGTCTCACTCTACAAATAATTACACCCTCGTTCAGCGGAGAGGAGATAATAGGGGAGTGCGGCTGAACGTGGAGCACTGCTTCATCTCCAGCAGTTTGTGTGTGTGTGTGTTTAGGTGTGTGCACGTGCTTGTGCAGGCGTGTGTGTGTCCGTGTGTGTGTGTGTGTGTGTGCGTGTGTCTGTGTATATCATAGCGGTTACATTGCCTCAGATATTCCATAGCTCACTGATGCGCTCCTCTGCCTCAGGCATCTTGGGCTGCTGATACATTATTACTCACCTCCTTCTATTCTCTACTCGCTTACATCAGGTGATTTTCTAAAAATATTCAGGATGATGATGTGGAGCAGAGGTTATGAACGATTAAGATAAGATTTGAGGACGTTATTGGTTCTTCTTGTGTTTTTGCTTGATTGATCCGTTGATCTTGCTGGTTTTACCTTCAGAACCATCTTTATCAGCTTTGTTAGAGCAGAAAAAATAAAGTTTTATTTATAGATCCTCTCCTCACGCCGACCGCGCCTCGAGACCCCGTCAAGGATTATCAAGAAAAGAATCATAGACAAGGGACAATCAGGGTGGAGTCCAGCAGCCACAGAGAACGTTGAAACCAGTCCCCATAGGACTCTTCATCACCGCAGTCCACAAATCACATGTAAACCCCGGATGAACAAATTCCCAGGACCCCTTTAGCAAGCCTGCAGGAATGGAGAGTTAGTCCGCTGTTCCATGACCACGATGGACTGAATCATTGCCTCCTGAACCTGAGGTTGGATGATGGTTGGAGTCGGGTTTCCACCACCGTAGAGTGAACCTTTCCAGGAAGATCTAGTATTCATCCATTACTCTTGTGACATGTTAGAAAACAAATGTATTACTCACACTCCATTTGGTGACAACGGGCAAAAACTTAGAAGTTAATTATTCAATCAGAAATCATATAGAAGTATGGACTTAGTGCAGAGATAGTGTCCTGTTCACATGAAGTGCTGATTCAGCATATTTCTGATGGGGCCATTTTATCACATATGAAAAATTACATTCCTCTCACTCGTTATCCTTCCTCTTATCTATGATCCTCCCCCTTCTGTTCTCTTCAAGCCTCTTTCCCCAGTAATGGCATCTCTCGTCTGAATCCCAAAGCCTAAATTACAAATACAGACATTTGAAAATAATGTGAGAAAAGATTTGTCAGGTTGTCCGCTCTTCTTTTGGCAGCGGCGCTCTCGTTATTCTCTACGTCGAAGTATTGAATGGTATCTGGCAGTGATCTCTGGGGGGCTTTTTCATCTTTCACATGTTGTCATCATCCTCCAGCCGAAGTAGAAATGGAATTGAGCCGCCACTGAATGCGTTTTTCATCTTGGTACATCAATTTGCTTTTTGCGCGTTGCTTTTTGATTTCTTTCATCTTCTGCACATCCTTACTTCTGCGCTCAAGCATGTATGTGTGACGGAGATGAAGAAGAGGATGTGACTGATTTCACTGAACCTCACTCTCGGCTGAGGAACCGGTGCCGACAGCTCAGATACACACAGTCCATCTGAATCTGCACTGATGTTTAGATGAGCTTCTGCCTGGTCGTTCCTTCTCATCTCTGCCCTCCTTTCATCTCAATGATCTCTACAAACATATACTAGGAAAGGAAAATGACGAACAGACATACATTTTATTTGGTGTTGTTTTTGTCGAGACAGCAGGACAGACTAACACAGGACATGGTAGACAGGATGAGCACCGATCTGGAAAATAACTCTTTCATTTGTGGTGGGGCTCTGAATAAAATATATTTTAAATGACCCATCAAAGCATTCATACACATCAATCAGCCATAACATTAAAATCACAACATAATATTAGGTAGGTCCCCCATTTGCCACCTGAAAGGCTCTGTGACGTCACCGTATGTTCTGAATCCTTTCTATCAGAACCAGCATTATTCAATTAATGCTACCAGATTGACCCCGAGTATAGATTTGCATCAAGTCATTTGACGCTGATGAGGAGGCGGGTCAATCATGTCTATGAGGCACTTTATGGTGTACTAGCGGTCTACTCTTCAGATAAGAGGAATGATTCTGGACCCCATCCATCCATCCATCCATCCAGTCCATCCATCCAGTCCATGAACAAAAGAAGCACAGTGAAATACGTTAAATTGATCTAGTAGATCCCGCCTCCAGAGGAGGATAGTGAAGTCTGTTCTCCTCGGTTTGTCACTTCACTCAGACTGCCTTTCACCTTGCCTGCCCTGTTGGTATCAGTGTTGAGTCATAATCTGATTTATTTCCAAATAAGATTATAAGAATGATTTTTAGAAGCGATATTGAGATTTGGTAATGGTTTCTTTAAGCCAATTACGCTTTTCATATTTTGATTTCCCTTTTGACTCTCAAACATCCTCCTCTGCCTCCACGGAATAGCCCCCTGTGATCTGAATTATTTTTAATACAGTTTTTCACTTGATTGCTATTTCAATCAAACTAAAAGGACAGGAGGTCATTATACCTTCTCTGTGAGATCACAACCTGTTGTACTGACTGACGACCATAATAATGCGCAAAAAGACAGAAGCTCTTCGTCATGTAGTTTGGATCACATGAAGTTCTAACCAGAAATGGAGGAAATTTCTCTGTGTGGATAAATCCGTAAGCTTTACTATGGTGATGTTGTAAGCCTACTGGCTGCTATGCGGTAGGAATATTAAGAAATCAACTTAATATCGGCTCTTAAATCTCTTCTCGTTATCCGCTATCTTCCACCTCTTCTCTCCTCTCTCCTCTGTCCTCCAGCCTGTGACTCTAGAATCGATATCAGGCTGTCGTCTTAGAGGATGTCTCATTCTGTCAGAGGCCTGTTGCCTTGACTTCTCTCGCTGTGTCCTTTCTTTTCCTACCCCGCTCTCACCTCAGGTGGAAGGGAAGAAGACACAAGGAGAGGCGGCGAGAAAAGCAGTCAAGGCTGTAAAAACTGAGAAGTGAGAAGAAAGGTGGGATCAGTCATTAAAGGTGGGATCAGTCATTAAAGGTGGGATCAGTCATTAACGGTGGGATCAGTCATCAACGGTGGGATCAGTCATCAACGGTGGGATCAGTCATCAACGGTGGGATCAGTCATTAACGCCAATGCAACATTTTAAATCTAGAATTACAGTCCACGCAATAACCGGGCTTTACACACAGAATAATGAAAATGTGATGGGATCACATCCCCTTAGTCCAGTCTGCTGACCATTTTTCTGAGGAGTTCTTCTCTTTCCCAGCGTTTATTCGGTTCATGTCTTTGAACATGTCACTGCTGATGTCAGCGTGTCTTTGTGAGCTGAAAGCATGCGGTCCCTTATGGACGTCTGAGTTGATGATGACGGATGATTCATGTGGATAATTCAGCCTCAGAGGTGACGATGGCTTAGTTGGTAATGTGGTTGACCACTTATCTCAAGGTCGGTGGTTCGATCGCCACTGCAGTCCACATGTCGAAGTGTCCTTGAGCAAGATACTGAACCCCAAGTTGCTTCAATTGGTTGTTCCATTGGTGTGTGAATGATGGAGTGAATGGTTACTGCTCCTGATGAGCATGTGCCGCCTTGCATGGCAGCCTCTATCATCACTGTATGAATGTTTGTGTGAATGTATGAATGTTTGTGTGAATGGGTGAATGATGGCTCACAATGTATGTTTAGATGTAATATCCTTCAGACATTTAATTTAAAATTTTGATCATCTATCACCTGATGGATCTCAGGGATCTTAATGTTAATGTTACTTGCAGTAAAGTGGTGTAAGACAGGACAACCGGGGTCATGGGCCCCAAAGGCTGATTATGCATGTGGGGAGTGAGTCCTAAGGTGTGCAGTATGATCCCTCACAGGATCCACTGTCGCACAAACTGCTGAAAAAGGTCAAGCTGGTTTTGACAGAGAGGTGTCAGATAAAACAGTGACATCACAGTGACATCACAGTGTGCTGAGTATGTGGCATGTGTAGCCTCTGACCTGTCGAAGTGACCTCTGACCCCTGTCCACTGCTGAAAGCTCCTACAATGGAATCAGAACTGGACCTTAAAACAATGAAAGAAGGTTTGGGATTTCTTTTACATCCTGTGTACAGCTGGGAGGAATCATTGGAAGTAGGCCAGCTGGGGGAGGCAGTGGTATGCTCTGGACCCTGCTCTGATAGCGTGGGTCCTACCATTCATGTGGCTGGCCCTTTGACATGTAGCGCCTATCTAAAGACTACTGAATTGTTTAAAACACAGGGTTATTTATCTGGACATTTGGGGGAGGGTCTGAACAAACAACAACAAACACATATGCTGCTGGAATAAAGAAATAGATTTGTTCCAGGAATCAGAGTGTTTTTACTTCAACATCTCAGTTTAGTTCTGATGGTTTCTCCATCAGAAATAGAATAGTCTCAGTAGAGTTCTTGTCACTCAGTGATCATTATCTGTGTCTGTCAGAGGCTTTGCTTCAGGAATTGTAAAGTTACTTCACTGCTATTAGCAGAATAAACTGGATGTCCACCATTAGGTAATGTATGATGAGAGGATTTTCTGAGTTATTAACTTTCTGCAGGCCAGATGTGGTGCAGAGGCCCCTTATTAGTCTCTGAGAAATACCAGCATTTGTCCTGAAGTTGATGTTGAAAGCAGGAAAAATGGACAAGAGTAAGGATCTGAGAGACTTTGACAAGGATTAGATTGTGAAGGTGAGAAGACTGGATCAGAAAATCTCCAGAACTGCATGTTTGTTGGGTGTTCCTGGGCTGCAGTGGTTTGAACCTACCATAATGGTCTAAGGAAGGACAACCAGGGCCTTGACAGCCCAAGGTTCAATGATAGTCATGAGGAGTGTTGCCAGATCCCACAGAAAATCTACTGTAGCTAAAACTGCTGTTCATGCTGGTTCTGATAGAAAAGTGTCAGAGACAGAGTGTCTCCCCACCTTGCACCTTACAGAACTTAAAGTAGAGTCCACGGAGTGTTATTTTTTCAGTGGGTTGTTGATACTTTAAATAACCAAAATCATGGCTTCCTGCACCACTGATGATAGTCTCATAGACGAGACGCTGTAATGAGAGTTTTCTGCATCAGGACTTTATCACCACTCCTCCTCCAGCACCTGTTGTGTGTCTGACCTGTGTTCCTCCCCTGGGGCTCTCAGCCTGGAGAGACCAACACCAGTGGTATTAAGGAGAAAGGCAAGAGAAAAAAGGAAGAGTTGGGGAGCTGTCAGACAATCAGACATCTGGCCTGTCGGTGCAGACAGGAGGTTATTAGGGGGAAATGTCCATTATGTCTGTAGTCTGTGTGAGGTGTGGGGGTTGGGGGGGATTGGCTGGCCTTCAGTTTTGTCAGAACGGCACAGAAAGGAGTGGAGGCAGACATAGAGGTGGAACTACAACACAAATAACCCGTCAGCTAGATAGAGAACTCACAGAGATAACAAGTGGAAAATATCTTAAACCTGCCTGAAATAATATTTTTCTACTTTCCTGAGGGAAAGTGAACACTTAACAATAACTTAAACTCTTTAACCTTTTGTCTTCAAAGCAACTGTGATCTTTATCACTGTGTGTGTATGTGTGTGTGTGTGCTCCTACCCTCCTCTGTAGACTCTGTGTGAAACTTATGTTTAGATTATTCACTTTCACAGTTTTTTGTCCTGTCTTAGCATTAATCTTACAGGTCAGAGTGCATACCAGCACAGTCAAAACAACTGGAGCCTAAAGTACAGTCGATCGCATGAGACATATGGCGTGTTTCTCGAGAGAGTTCACCACAGCGCTCTGGGCTGACCACGCTGTGGCGTTGCGGTTTGTGTTTGCTGTAGGGAGGTGTTGAGGCCAGTCAAGGATGAACGGGCTCTCATGTTGACACTTGCTACTGAGCTGCACATGTTTGAATGCTAATTAGCCAGAGCGAGTGTGAGAGGCAGATGCAAGGCAAAAAGTGCTGGGTAAACAGGCGTGAAGCATTAAACCCGTTAATAGACAGTGACTTAGGTGTTTGTTGGTGTTATAACAGTTGTGGCAATCTCCTTTCACAAGTCTGCATAGACGCGTGAATGTGAACCACCGCGTGATGAATCCTGCTTCCATGTTCAATGAGTCATTGTGGGACTGACTATCCATCATTCATTCTGTTTATCAACTATAAAAACATACCAACAGGGTGGGGGATTGTGCAATGTTATTCAACTCACGGCGATTAGTTTGGTTAATACTTTCCTGGACATGTGTGAGTGGAAGGAGATGAAGATTACACAGAACCAACACAATTCACATGTAAACACTACAAGAAAAACCATCTCAGCCCTCAAAGATGACATCATCATTCGGGTTAATCAACTGCAAAACTAGAAGGCACTAAGAGATCGTAAACCTCAATCATGGAACAACAGCACCCAATGCTTTGTTGTAGTAACATTTCATGCAAATCCATCCTTTAGTTTTTCCATGATCTTACCAACAAAACAGACAAACCATGGCAAAAACCTGACCTCCTTGGCAGAATATAGATTGTTAGATAGACTGATGATAGATGATGGTACGGAGGATAATACATCTTTTGTGACATCATAAAAATATATCTTCTCAAACTTTGGTGTTCCACCATTGTCTCATTCTGAAGATTTATTGGTGAGAAGGTATCTGCTGAACTAAATCCTGTTTGGTTCTTAGGAGCCTCCTCTGAGCTCTAGTCAGGTGGGAGGATGACTAACCATTAGAACAAATGGTTGTAATGTTCTGGCTGACTGCTTTTCATACACTATATGTGTTTGTGCTGGTTGTGAGGTGAGCTGGGTACGAGCTCAGTCCAGGGCATTCCAGTCCAGGGGAAGAATAATGGGATCCTTTCACAGGTGGAGGGATCTGGGAAAGTTGTAAGGATGGGGGGGGGGCGTCTCAGGGGTCCGAAACATTCCTCCACTCTGTCTTCACCTAAACGCTGGACTGGAGAGGAGGGAGAGAACGGAGTTATCTGGGTCATCATGCTTGGATATGAATACGGCCGTCTGTCACCTAAAGCTGCTGGTATAGGTGAAGCTGTTTTGGGAATGAATGGAAGCTTCTTCGTGGGATGCTGGGTCCGAGCCTCCTCTAGTGCAGGCCCCCATGACTGCAGGGGAGCTGCCAGCCTTCCTCAGACGTCTTTATGTGTGATTCCTCTCCAGATGGCTGCTGCCACATACACTGTGTTTCTGTATTCTCCCAACTCAAACCCTCAGATATCTCTCAGTCTTTATTCTCTGAACTGAGCCGACACACACCGACTCAGTAAGTGTTCACCCGCGAACTTCTGTTCCATGGCAAAAGCGAGACCAACTCTGACATCATTAATCACTGACCGGGACCAAATCAACATGTGATGTTATGGACAACAATACCATTTGTTCCAAAACTAACTTTATTTTCATCAACAAAAATTACATCCACCATATATTCTGTTCTGATGGCGGGAAATACTGTTTTAATTCTTCTGCTATGCTGGCTGAGCTGCAATCCAGGTCCTTTGGGTCCTCAGAGCAGGGAGAAAGTCCAGTGGTGTCCTCATGAGCGAATGGGCCACAATGATGGCCCCGTATGTCTAAGCAGGGTGGAGCCAGAGATGTAGGGCGATCCCTGCTGTGGTCTAACTTAGGCATAGGGTTAAAGACTGCAGGAACCATCTAGTAGCTCTAATGGAGGTCTGGAGTGGTCCTAATGTGCTATCCGGAGGTCTGACCTGGGTCAGGACATAGAGACTACGGGAGCCGTCTAGTAACTGGTTCTTCTGAAATTTCCTCAAATAGTTTACTCTTATGTAAGAGTAAAAAGACTAAAAACATTGCGTTGGCTTTGACAAGACTGACTCAAATGTTAATAATTACCTGATATAAAAATATTTATATGATGACATTTTTATCTGACTAAAATAAGAGTAAAAGGAGTCTGAAATATCCAGACATCTAAAGCCTAAGGATCATGTGACCAAATTGTAGATGATGTGATAGAACCTGATTAGCACTGGGATTAAATTATATCATGACTGACTCCAGGGTAACTAAAGACCCAGCAGCAGCTTGAATCTCTTCATCAGAACCCCCTCACAGAACCTTCAGTGAGGGCAGGGTGTGGCATGTTATGGAAGTGACAGCATGTTGTGTAGAACACGGTCTCTGGCCTCATTGTGCGTCGCGTGTGGAAGGCAGCACTGAATTATGGGCACGTCACAATCCTATTGGTCTCAGCTGCATAGGTCCAATTTTGCTGAAGGCTACTGGAGACCCGGTGCCGCCTGACAGAATCTTTATATTCAGATATGTGCAGCATAAACAGAATATTTCAGCTTTGCTCCATTTCTGTCACCACATTCCTGCTTTTTTCCATTATTACCATTTGGGCAACAAAGCCTCAAAGGTCACACACCCCATTGTGATTTCACAGAACCGATAAGGTTCCAGAGCGTAGTTTTTTTTCTCCTGCTGCTCGCTGTTTGCAGAGTGTGAATCATAAACACATTTGCCTTCCACATGCTGGGAGCCACGAGGTTCAGAGCAGCCCCGCAGGAATGCGAGCGCTCCGTTCTGCTCGGCTCAAACACCATCTTTGTAATTTATAGTAGCTCTCCATTATAATCATGGTTCCGTTGGTCTGACTTTCTTTCTTCTATTTTCTCTTCCAGGCCTGGCGAGTGTGGTCAAAACTCTGCTGTGGTCACAAATGGCTGCTTCTCCTCTCCCCTGTCTTTCTCCTCTTCCTCACCATCTTTGTGATGACAATAACTCTCCCCCTTCCCGTGCCGCCGGCTGAGCGACGGTCGTCCCGCGCTCTGAGCTCTGCTGTTGAATCCAGATCCAGGCCCGGTGTAGCAGACCTCTCTCCAGCTGCTGCCTTCCAGGAACCACTAACTCACGTCCAGCGCCGAGCCTCCAGCGCCCGGAGAGAGACATCTAAACATTCAGTGGCACCAAAAGCTTCAGGGGAAACTGCTGGCAGTGACAGAAACGGCATCAAGGAGAGAGGTCACACAGACTCACACAAAAATAAACACAAAGTCAAAGGCATAGCGTCTAAAAGAAAAGAGAAGGCCGGCGCCGTCCAGAACCCAACCCTTCATCAGAGTCCTAATCTCTCAGAGTTTACAGTCAACAATTCAGAGCCAAAGCATAGCATTAAAGCCGAGAACCGCAGAGCTCTGGTAAAGCCCTCTGTACACATTCATCCTGAGAGGAGAACCTCCACAGCAACAGCCACCTCAAGAAGTGTCGGACCAGTCCCAGAAAGACCTGCAGGCAGATGGAGGGATAGAAAAAGCAACAGGAGTCCAAACAGCCGCGGTGTAAATCTCTCTGAAGACCAGCAGGCCCTGGGAAAACACAGACAGAACCCGAGGAGTAAAGAGCAGCAGGCTGTGAAAAAGCTCCCCAGGGATCTCCCAAAACACCATCTCTCAGAGGATCCCCTGGAAGCCCAGAAGACTCTATCAAGACCCGCGGTGGCCACCAAGAAAAATGACAGCGGCTGGTGTCTGCGCTTCATAGCGCAGGACTTCCCTGACAGTGACCTGAGGAGGATCAGGATTAGCCCTGATCACAGATTTCCTCCTTGGCTCAGTGAGGATGACATCTACAAGATGAAGCTCCTCGCTGAGGGCCAGGTGCTCAGTAAGGCCAAGGTGCCCGGACATGGACAGGTGCTCCAGGTGGCGCTGGATCCTCCTGCAGACCAGCAGGTACACAGTTTGACTGTTTTGGGGTACAGGAGGAGGAAATGTAACGTAGATGTGTGGTTTCACTCAGGTCTCTTGGAACGTCTGTGAGTCTTAGGCAATTTCTGCATTTTACCGTCCCTTCAAAAATGCATTATTATGGGAAAGTTAATCTAGTACCAATAATGATCCTCCCTGACGCACTGCAGAAATAGTTCAGGAATGGTTTGATGAACATAAAGTCGTGTCGGTTCTGGAGTGACTACCGTGACGGGTCAGAACTGTTATGGCAGCAAAGGTTTTTTTTTATGAAGTGTTGATGATTTGTGGTTTAGGAGGTCGCACCCTCCTAAACCACAAATCATGAACACTTTAAATGCTGGCAGCCGACAGCAGCAGCTGAATGAGAGCTGAGCAGGTGTATTTAATTACCTGCTGGTTATAAAGTCATTATCTTTTAATTGTGTTATTCCATTCTGCTAGAAGTGAAGTCATTCTAAGTGAATCATGTCTGTAGCCGGGGGAACTGGATGTTTAGTGTTTTGTCCAGAACAAAAGGCTGTTTTAAAATGTCTTAAAGTGTTATTGTTCTTTCTCTCTGCAGATGGGCTCGCGCCATCATAGACCTGGACGCACAGAACCTGAGACCCACGGGCAGAGTTGCCAGCGGGGCCACTGCTCCCTGATTAAACGCACTGATGACTGGTTCGAAGTGTTTGCCTTCCACCTGGACAGGGTTCTGGGACTCAACAGAAGTCTCCCAGCGGTGCTCAGAACGTTCCACAGCGACATTCTCCCGTATCGATACCTCAGAGGCGCACCGAGGCCTGTAGTGTGGTGGGATCCTGATATTCAGCACTTGGCAGATAGAGACAACGACCAGAACTCTGTGCCGCTCAGCTGGCTGCAGTACCAGAAGCTGCTGCAGTCCCACTGTGGGAGTGGAGCAGATCTGAGGTCAGCGCCCTGTGTGGGAATTCAGCACTCTGAGTGGGGGAGACTGGCTCTCTTCGATTTCTTACTACAGGTAAGATTTTTCTCATGCAGTAGTTCCTCGGAGACAGAACCACAGACAGCCTCAGAATCCTTTAATTACTGCAGAGGGAAATTAATGTTTTCCAGGGAAACTGAGGAGGAGGATTCCAACACGAAAACAGGAAACACTGTGAGACCTCAGGCAGCGTACAGATGCATGATTGAATGAAGGCTTGTTCAATGTCACATAGATGATCTTCATTCATTCATTTTCTGGAACTGCTTGTCTTGACCAGGGAAAAGACGGGAAAAACACACAGAGATAGAAATTAATTTACTCTCACATTCCCAACTACGGGAGATTTACAGTCAGCAGTTCATCTTTACTGTATCTTTTTGGACCCGGATAGAACCCACACAAAATACAATGGAGTTATTTTCTGTGTGTGTGTGTGTGTGTGTGTGTGTGTGTGTGTGTGTCAACACTCGTAAATGTATCTTCCACCACTGTTCAGTTCTAACCACCAACTGTGGCTGCAGAACCTTCAAACACAGTCCTGTAAATAATTCAGCAGACTTTACGTTCATAGAGGAACATAATGAGCTGCGACTTAATGCTAATATTTACTTGAGCATATTTACCTCATGCAAACCTTTCCTCTGGGTAATCACAACAGGGATTCTAGTGGTGTAAATAGGATTAATGTGTGGCGTTTGGGGTTTAAGCTCAAATGACAGCAGCCAGACTGTTTACTTTCTCACAGTGTTTATAGATTAACAATGTGTAAACAAACCCATGTATGAGTCTTTGAATGCAACACGTTTAAACCCATGTAAACATAAATAAAGGCAGTGCACTATAATAAACAGCTTGTCTTTGAACAGTGAAATTGTTACAGTGAAAATACTCCCCCGCTCCCCTCCTCATTCCTAAACAAACAGTTTTGGTTTCCCTGCCATAGGAAACCTGCGTCTCCTGTGTCTCTGTGGAGAGGTGATACGTGGGGAAAGTGGGGAATTATGCTCTGCTCTCTCTGATTGCAAAGCTAGCCAATCAACCTCACTGAAATCCCTTGCATGAAATTAGTCCCAAAATTCTACTACACAGAGAAGGATGGTCCGTAGAGGCAGAGGAGGATGGTCATAGAGGTAGAAAAGAATTTTCCATAGAAGCAGAGGAGGATGATCCATAGAGGTAGAGGAGGATGGTCATAGAGGTAGAGAAGAATGGTCCATAGAGGTAGATGAGTATGGTCCATAGAGGTAGATGAGTATGGTCCATAGCGGTAGATGAGGCTGGTCTATAGAGGCAGAGGAGGATGGTCATAGAGGTAGAGGAGAATGGTCCATAGAAGCAGAGGAGGATGGTCCATAGAGGTAGAGGAGGGTGGTCCATAGAGGCAGAGACAAGTTAGTGATATGGGCATTCAAGGCTCTCTGATGCTCATGGGGCGTGAAGGCTAGACTGTGTTGTTTGATCACACAGAAGAGCCAATGCAAAACAATCTGTTGAAAAGGTTAAAGCTACAGTTCGGCGCTAGGGAAGCGAATAGAATTTATCTTTGAGGGTGATGGATGTCAGGGCGGAGCTGAGGCGGCCTGGAGTCAGGAGCAAGGACTTGATTAGGGCTGAGCAGGTCCTTGACGGTGTCAGTCTGGAGTTCTGGGTGAAGGTGGTGGAGGCGGTCCAGGGTAGGATGATCATTTGGAAAGTTTGAGACATTGTCATGTAATGAATGTCAGCCCTAATTTATTTAGTCTTGCTATGAGAACCACTCCTCGTCAACTAAATGAGAGAAATTAAATCCTGTTTATCCAGAGGGATTGACCTCAGATACTTATCAGGATTTTCTTCTTGTCCTTTCACAACACAGTGAAAAAAAAACTACTAAAGTAACTTACTAAGTTACTAAACAAACTACTAAAGTTTTTTTATTGCCGTACCAAGGTGGTATGCTCTAACATGCCAACCGTCTCGTCCTCTGCTTGTGCGATGTGGTTGTCAGAGATGAGGTCATGCTGTAAACATATTTCTGTCAGTCAGTATGGGCAAACATTCCTCAAATGTTTTCACCCCCTGAGTGTCGAGCCCGCTGTGACGAACACACACACACTGACACTGCATGTCGGCCATTTCACGTCAGCTGTAATTGCGTCCTGACTTCTTCTGTCTTCACACTGAGATAAAATGTGTATCTAACAGCCATCTAGTGTGGGTGCGGAGCTGAATATGAACAACCCATGAGGCAGCCCCCACCCCTTCCTGCCAGCAGTCAATCCCTGTAACAGGGCCAAGCTCTAATAGCCTCCTATTGATCTGCTGAGAGTCAATGAGTGCACCTCTGAACACCTGTTCCCGCCTGCTCTCTCAACGCCTCTCCTGGCTCTGATAGCAGGGAACCAAACACAGAGATGGAAGAGAAGAAGAGTGAAGGACACCCTCACCCATTCACACACAAACACTCACACTATGGCCGTGGAGGACACTCTGGGGAAACTGAGGATCAGATAACAATGTGAGTGCCGGTTTTTAGACTGGAAGGTACGCTGGAAGGAACATCGGCCCGAACCAGGTGTTAGTGATTGACCCTGAAATCAAAGCATGGTCATGGTTGGAGACCCAAACCTAGCAGGCTTATTGCTAGATGAAGCCCACCCACCAAGTCAGAGCCCTGGATGGTAGAAAACTGAGGATTTTTTTTTTTTTGACGTTCCATGCCGGGAGTGGAGTTCTGCTGAATCAGAACTTCCTGCATATCTAATAGAACTCTGAAATTTGAGAGAATGAGGATGCTTTCACACTTACCTCATTTTGTCCGGACTTTCAGACATCCCAGTTTGATCCAGTTTGATTTCTTTTGACCAAGGATGGAGAAAAAAATAGAGACGATGCGAGGATTGGTTACGTTCAATAATGAAGGTAAATAGTTGTAAGAAACAAAAAAAAGGGGGGAAATATTGAAGGTTGGCATTTCTTAGCAAAGCGGATTTTGCATCACGTTCAGTTTGAACACGGCGATAGGGAGTCAGAACCTCTGATCCAAGTCAACTCCCGTTAACATCAATACAGCTGAACCTCAAGGCTCCATTCTTTGTCCTCATTCATTCATTTTGTATAAATACTGTATAAACTATATAATCTCGCCACTCCAAACTGAAATGTAAACATTTGTTGCAGATGATACTTTTTTGTATGGCATTGGTTCATGCCCTAGTCTTGCCATTAAAAACCTACAGTCTGCTTTTGAAACATGTCAAATCTCTTTCTTGGACCTAAATTTGTTTTATAACGATATTCTATAGATCAGCAGTACTGAAACTTTTAAATCTCATGAATACTTTGGCGTCTGGCTGGATACCAGATTACTCTTAAGACTCATGTGGAGCGACCATAGAAGATGCCGAAGGTTATAATTTGATTTTAATTGTATGGTCTGTTTTGAAAAAGAGAACCAGATGTCATTCAGACAGAGAGGCTGGTCCGTGGAGTTAGAGGTGGATTGTCCTCTTCTGTTTTTGAGAGGCAAGAAACTGCAAAAGTGTAATAGGTTGAAATAAACCATTAGCAGATGTCTCGGTGTCATTTATAAAACAATGTTTTTATCCTCTTTGGAAAAAATGCACCATTGAAAATCAGATTAATAGTCAACAGTGACACCTACTGGACACAGGTGGAGGGCAGTCTGTGTGAAGTGGCGAACAGAGGAGGACAGACTTCACAATTCTGCTCTGGATGCGGAATCAACTAGATCAATTCAATGTATTTCAATGTCATTCTTTTGTTCGTAATGATCTGCTGTTGGCCACAGAGGACGTCCTCCCCAACCAATCAACAACCAGAGCCACTCTAAGAAGCTTGAGAGTGACGTACTGGTGGTGGAGCAGATATTGAGTCATTGTCAACTACTTTCAGATACAACTAAAAGGCCTTCTATCTTATCTTATATTAGACACCTGCTTAGGTTTGATAAAAAGAAGGATTTGGCTACAGTGAAGAAGTTGTTTGACGATGTCACTTGGGTTAACGCTGGATAAAAAGTAGATAAGAGCAGCAGCCACAGAAAGTCAAAGGTCATGTAAACCCTTAAAATATAAAGGCAGCGCAAAACCCTTTCACACTTTTTGAATGAACTGTAAGAGTTGTTAGAGAAACCGATCAACACCAGACACTGAAACTAGAGTTTGGATACAGACATGATTTATCTGTCAAACAGAACATCGGTTCCAGACGACACTCTTGTTCTCTGCAGACTTGTAAACATCTCTACAACTCCTTTTCGGTCTTTGTTTCCTCTGAACACCTCATTACGCCTCTCCCTGAGGTTCGCTGCAATTAAGAGGTAGTGTCAGTCTATATTTGCTCAGGACACTGTAGTTTGTTTTATCACTACATAAAAAACTCACATCGCTGTATTCCTGTGTTGGATGATCGTAACAGTCCCTCAAAGGTTCTGTCCCTTAAAGGTTCAGTCTTTTAAAGGTTTAGTCCCCCTTAAAGGTTCAGTCTTTTAAAGGTTCCCTCCCTTAAAGGTTCAGTCTTTTAAAGGTTCACTCCCTTAAAGGTTCAGTCCCTTAAAGGTTCACTCTCTTAAAGGTTCAGTCCCTTAAAAGTTCAGTCCCTTAAAAGTTCAATCCCTTAATGGTTCACTCCCTTAAAGGTCCACTCCCTTAAAGGTTCACTCTCTTTAACTTTCCTTCCCTTAAAGGTTCACTCTCTTAAAGGTTCCTTCCCTTAAAGGTTCACTCCCTTAATGGTTTAGTCACTCCCTTAAAGGTTCACTCCCTTAAAAGATGCCTTCCCTTAAAGGTTTAGTCCCTTAAAGGTTCACTCCCTTAAAGGTTCACTCCCTTAAAGGTTCACTCCCTTAAAGGTTTAGTCCCTTAAAGGTTCAGTCCCTTAAAGGTTTAGTCCCTTAAAGGTTCAGTCCCTTAAAGGTTCAGTCCCTTAAAAGTTCACTCCCTTAAAGGTTCACTCCCTTAAAGGTTCAGTCCCTTAAAGGTTTAGTCCCTTAAAGGTTGACTCCCTTAAAGGTTCACTCCCTTAAAGGTTCACTCCCTTAAAGGTTCACTCCCTTAAAGGTTTAGTCCCTTAAAGGTTCACTCCCTTAAAGGTTCACTCCCTTAAAGGGACTTAAAGTCCCACAAAAACACTTTCACTGTCTCACACACAGACACAAACTATCACACACACACTATCACTCACACACATACACTATCGCACGAAGACACAGCTGACCTGAGGCCATGAGGTGTAGTGAGTCACACGGTCGTGTGATGACATACATCCTTTCATAAGTCCTCAGCATGAAGAAAAAACACAACCTCTCTAGTAGCCCTGTGGGGAAATCTCACCTCTCTGAGTGTCAGTCACATATAAACACCAGACTGTAGATCTCAGCGCTCTTACGCTGACATCATCTCATTGGCTGATATCTCTCACCCTGCAACACTTCTTCTCTGGCTCCTGAACGGAAGGAGGATTCTTTCACAGGGAGATCAGGGTCTGGGAATTGTGTCTTATTCCCTCGGCCACAGAGGTTATCTTGTGTATGGTATCTTTCCATAACATTTCAAGTCTTTTCAGTATTATTCCGTATCTCACCGAACTATTGAGGGGCGGGGCTAAAGAAACATTCAGTGATATTGTGAGTCAGGCTGGTCTGTTTCACCTTCACCGAACCTCAAAGCTCTGTTTAATTATAATAATAATAATAATAATACATTTAATTTATAATGCACTTTACATTTGGATCAAATCTCAAAGTGCTACAAAGCAAAAGCAGATAAAAGCATCAATAAAAAATAAAATAA
>VRLP01005998.1:0-31909 GCA_009660295.1 Lophius piscatorius | reverse complement strand
AGGCGGTGTAGGAGTATTCCATGGTCAACTGTGTCGAAGGCAGCAGACAAATCAAGGAGAATCAGGAGGGAAGGTGAACCAGCATCTGCTGCCATCCGTAGGTAATTTGTGACTCTAAGCAGAGCTGTTTCTGTGCTGTGGGCGGAGCGGAAACCAGACTGAAAGGTTTCAAAGAGGTTGTTGTATTTGAGGTGGTCCTGGAGGTGGGCAGCAACTACTTTTTCCAGAACTTTGGAGAGGAATGGGAGTTTGGAAATGGGCCTGTAATTAGTAAAAAGTTCTGGATCGAGAGTAGGTTTTTCGAGGAGTGGTCTGATTATGGCGGCTTTTAGGACAGATGGAACAAAGCCGGCCTGGAGGGATTGATTTATTACAGCGGTGATCAGGGGACTGATGGAAGAGATGTTAGTATTCACCAGGGCTGTAGGAAAGGGGTCGAGGGCACAGGTGGAGGGTTTCATGGTCCTGACGATAACCTCAACTTTCCCCATAAGCTATATAGTGATAGCTTATGGGGAAATACTATACAATAATAATAATAATGATAACAACAATTATCATCATCATGAGCATCTTGTGATCAGTGGACATCGAGCAGGTCCACAGCAGCAGATGCAATCACCAATCATGTGACCTTATAGGGCGAGAAAACACAAAGACTCCAGGGAAGAAGTCAAGTTAGTAACATGCATTTAATCCATTAACATGAATTAATCCATTAACATGCATTAATCCATTTAACATGCATTAAACCATTTAACATGCATTAATCCAGTAACATGCATTAAAGTGAGTGGGATGTATAAAGAGGGACAGTGAGAGAGGAAGAGAGAAAAGCTCAGTGCATCATGGGAGATCCCCTAGCAGTCTAAACCTATAGCAGCATAGCTAAGAGCTAGCTTATGCCAGCCTTAATTATAAACTTTATCATAAAGGAAAGTTTTAAGCCTTCTTTTAAATGTAGAGAGGGTCTCTGCCCCCCGAACCAAGATTGGAAGATGGTTCCACAGGAGAGGAGACTGATAGGTGAACGCTCTGGCTCCCATTCTACTTCTGGAGACTCTAGGGAGTACCAGTAACCCTGCATGCTGGGTGCGCTTCTAATTGGACAATATGGAACTATGAGCTCCTTCAGACACGTTGGTGCCTGACCATTAAGGGTTTTGTAAGTGAGCAGAAGGATTTTGAATTCGATTCTAGATTTTACTGGGAGCCAATGAAGGGAAGTTAATACAGGAGAGATATATTCTCTTAACCTGGTTCTGGTCAGCACACGTGCAGCAGCGTTCTGGATCAGCTGGAGGGGCTTCACAGACTTATTGGGACTGCCTGCTAGTAGGGCATTACAGTAATCCAGCCTGGAAGTAACAAATGCATGAACTAACTTTTCTGCATCTTTTTGCGACAGAATGTGCCGTGTTCTAGAAATATTACACAGATGAAAAGAGGCAGTCCTAGAAATATGTTTTATGTGGGAGTCAAAGGTCATATCCTGATCAAAGATAACTCCCAGGTCCCATGCCAACTAGGTTTTCAAGTCTTTGTATGAGAATTTGGTGGTCAATAGTATCAAATGCAGCACTAAGATCCAACAAGACCAGAACAGAGACCAGTCCCTCATCAGAGGCCATTAAAAGGTCATCCGTAACTTTGACCAGTGCTGTTTCTGTACTATGGTGAACTCTGAAACCTGATTGGAAATCCTCAAATAAACTATTCTTACGCAGAAAATCACACAATTGTTTCAGCTACCACTTTCTCTAAGATTTTAGAGTTACTAAGAAATGTGATTTGAGGTGTCATTTGTAAGAATGAGCCAAAACAGTTAGCTAGCAAATGTGTGTATGATAGGTGGCTAGCTAGCTCTTACTATTAGTCTTCTCTTATGGACTTCGAATTAAACCACAATGCCTCATCTTGTTATTTTGCTTGTAATTAATTAAGTGAAATGTTCCATATTAATTTAAATGTAGAATAACAAAGACATTAAGCCATTACAGAAATTAAGAAATTGATGCTTATGATTCATTATTTTCAGTAACAATGTCATGTTGATCTTGGTAAGATTAAAAGCAGCCAGCTATGTGTATAAATATATAAAGCACTGGCATAGTTATGCCATCGGTTGATTGCAAATACAATGGGTGAACCTTGTATAAGTGAAAAGGAACAGTTACTAAAGCCCATTTGGATTATGTTTATGTTTGTTTGTTATGGTTATCACTAAAATATGAATGATGTACATGCAGAATATTTGAAGATTCAGCTATAAGAACCAGTTTGCTGTTCAAATGAATATGCCATGTATTTAAGTTGCATCTTGTTTTGATTTTACTCTTAGAGTCATTGTAATACATAGAATTTGAACATTTTGAGTAACATGTTCAAAACCAGGATGTCTTAAGAACCTAGGGAAGATGTTATTTGAAATGATGATGGAGAGTCATAAAGCAGAACGATTTTCATGCTAATCAGTTTGACTTGCCCAATTGTGAGAATGGTAACACACACACACTTGAATGAATGAATATGTGCAAATACAAGTATATTCATTGGTATGGATATACACTGGTTTGTTCAATTTACAACACATTGTGACATGTATGCACTCAGAAAGTTTGGGAGATTCTTTCTGAGAGGCAAGGAGATGTGATCTGTCATAAGAGTTTGCATCGCACTTGGCAGACGGCATACTCCCGTTTAAATGAGTGGGGTTTTGACAGAGTGTGGATTTTCTTTCTACTGTCTGCTCATACAAATGCCTGAGATGTGTTTGAAAGAAACCGTCATCCTACAGAGTTTCCCAATCTGACAAGAGATGTCTCCAAATATGATAGCAGTGTCAATACATGTGCTTGGGAACAGTTTCCAGATGTGTGGTGATGACTGCATGGTTTCTCCGGCTTCTTCCCACAGTCCAAAAACATGCACTATAGGTGAATTGATGACTCCCAACTGACTGACTGAATGTGAATGTAAATGGTTGTCAGATTCATGTCTCGATCCTGTGATGAACTTGCGACTTGTCCATCGTGTACGACACCACTCACCCAATGTCAAAGAGGCCTCTGGGACCCTGAATAGGTTACAGAAATGAATTACATACATTTAACATAGAACTTATCATTGAACTACTGAATATTGAAATCAATGCTTGCTATATTATGCAGGGAGCATACATTAGATGTTCTACTCATGTATACTTGTCTCCGTTTGGAGGCTTTCCACACATGTTCAAGTAGGAAGAGGCCCCAGTATACCAAGACCTCACTTGAGGAATTACATATTTCATCTGGTATGGGAATGCCTGGGGATTCCCCACTATTAGATGGAGAGCATTGCCATTGAGAGCATTGGCTTATTGCCAATCTCACCCATGAAAAGCGTGAAAAAAAGGAAGCCTGTTAATTTTCTTTCAACCAATGACTAAGTCCATTCCTTGCAATAATTATAATAATTTTCACTGTGATTTTCAGTTTTTCTAGCACGGATTTTCATTGGTTTTGGTAGGCACAACTAGTCATGTCCTGATGTCAGATGCAGTGTTCTCACGGGGTAAACAGAAGGTGTTGTAGGCTTTGTTGCTTACATTTTGGGGTTTTTTTTGGATGTAATTGAACAGTTTGATATTCATAACAAAATTAGCCTCAATCTAAAGTAGCAAGAATTGGTCTGGATGGGGTTTGTATGTGATCCCACATCCTGGTGATGGCACCAAAACAATGTACAGTGGTTTATATTGTCCTGAAAGATTTTTTAATAATTCTCGATAAGCAGTTATTCAACTGTATTATCTGTTCTTTGTGGCGCAAACTAATCTGCCAGAAAAATTCATTGCCATGTTTATGATTGGCCAATACAATGTTTAGCTGAATGGCATCAGATTTTATATGGCAAAAGTTAAAAGCAGTACTTTTTTTTTACATAAAAAAAGGTTGTTTGCAGGATGCTATCTAAAACTCATAGACATCAATTTAATGGACCTTGTGATGAGATTGTTTTGTCAACTACTGTTTGTGAGTTCAATAATTTAGTTTCAACTATAAACGGCAGTTGCCAAAGTCATGTATTTTAGCAAGATAAAACTGCCAATGCTACCCAAAGCCACCCAATGGAATTAATGTACTTGACTGCAGCTTAAGTATAAATGAAAACGTACTACTTTTTCTCTCCTGGCCTTCATCAGGGTTTCTCAGTTTGAAAGCTAATTGGATTATGGCAGATACAGGGCCATAATTTACAATTCAGTTGGCGTTAAAAGTGAGCTGACATGGAAAATCTTATCAATAAAACACTTGATAATGACAAATTTGGATCTGCAAAGATGATTGAGGGAGAAAACAATTCAGTAGCAGGGAAAAAAAATCTAATGAAATAAAGGAAAGACAGAGAAAAAGATAAACAAAAATTATTGTCTTTCTTAATGGCAACCAGCAGTCAAGTAATTATATTAGAGCAACTGACTGATTAGTCTTTGTGGTGTGTGTATATGCGTGTGAATGCACAGCAGTGTGTTTCTCAACTCTATGAGGATACGAATATTAATGTAGCAATGCCTGCGAGCTAGTTCAGTCAGTCAACTCGAGCTGCTCTGCTTACTCACATGACATGCCACACCCTCTATAACCATTTACCAATCAAGCCCTCCACATTTAGCAGTGTATTTAAACTGCAAAATTTCCCATCTCCCCCCTCAGCTCTGCTTACTGCGCAACTGCCCTGCATCAGCATTTGCTACCTGCTCGTTAAACCCCCTACACCAACCCAGCATCCACCTACATGTTCTAACAGGGGAGTTAGGATATTTGCTCTTCAATCCCCAAAAATCTTGCTGTAAATTATATGCGGGGAGTGATGAGGTCAGAGCCTAGACGTCAAATGAAATGTTTTGCCATCGTAATAAACAATGATAACGTGAGTTGTCTTAACAAAAATACCCTATTAGCATACACAGATGCCACAGTGCTTTGGTTGGAATAAGACAAGTACACATTGAAAGCAAGATAAGCAAGATGCAAGAAGCAAGATGTGAAATATTGTCGTTGTACTGTTCTTATATCGGCAGTAGTCGATGACGAGGTTGCATAGCCGATATGATGCATTCCCATCATTTTGTGGTAAGCTAGATATGAGTGTGTCAACCCAAGGGAGACAGTTTATTAAAGACGGGATTTCTGAATCAATAACATTATTACAAAGTGATTTTAGCTGCGGTTTAGACTTTATTCTTATTTTGAATCACTTCAAATCCCAGTGTTCTATAAGGAAGGAAAATTTGTTATGAAATATTTTTCACTAAATAATATTTCATGTATCATTTTCAAATCCTATAACCCATAGACCTTAGTGCAAGGATGTACTGGATTGATTTTGGGACACAACAGTTGCATATTTCTGCTACTTTGGGGAGCTTCATTTCTAAAAGTTTTTGGGTCATAGTTTCTCAACCGTTATTCTGATTTAGTCCAAATTTAACTCATTAGAACGATCTCAAGGAGATCCAACTTTTATTTGTCATTAATGTTATTGTTTATATTTCACTTACAAGAAGGGCAAGTAGAGACTTGCAAAAATATGTTTTTTGAGTGTTACTTTCCAACCATATGTCTAATTATGTTCAAATTGGTTCATCTGAATATACCCGAGGAAATCTTGTAAATGTATTCTATTTCATTACAGAAGTTCATGTTTTACTTAATAGGGGGAGCTTTTTGTGGAAAATACTGTTTTCTCGTCTGTATTGCCCAACCATAAATGTAATTATTTGTCTGAATTTAGCTCATAGGAACTGACACAAGGAAACATTTTATTACTGAGCTATGGATGGAGTCACTATGGGATATTATCGTAAAGAATATTGCTGAATTCAAAAAAATAGTGACGTTGAGGCAATAAGGATTGTTTGAAACTATTAATGAGTCACATTTAATTTGAGAAGCTCGATCAGGGGAATTGCTTGTAAAGCGCATAGGATTAGGGGCTTTTTGAATATGTACCCTCATGACGACAGCATAGGCTTAGTTTATAAATTCCAAAGACTTCTCTTTGATTAAGCTCTCATTTAAGTGGGTTTACATGGACAGCTTAATTTGGAAGAGATTCGGAAAAGAAGCGTAATCAGTGAGGACAATCTGCAAGAGAAAGCCCTTTCCGAATGAAATTTCAGTTTGTTTGCAGAGGTGTAGTCTAAGTTCTTTCAGTAAAACGTTTGGAAATAAAACTGATAAAACAAGTCATCTATTGGTTGCTTTAGCCGATTGTCAATGAGATCAATGCTCATATAAACAGTCACTATAGGAATACATTTTTGGAATGATGTAATTTTGAAAGGAGAAAAGTGTCCATGTAAACCCACGTTTTGTCTGTTAGCTTTCCTCGTGGAGAATTGGATGAGGTCGATTTGCAGACTTTTAAAAAGGTGGTTTGGTTGCTGCTATAGAAGTCCAGATAGTGTCTCAGCATGGGATAATAAACATTCCCTGTGAAAATGTCATACTTATGTCAATCTGCTAACCTCTCCTGGAAAAGTATTTTAGTTCTTCCACTGTAAAATACTTTACAATTAGGGAACTCTAGTACGTAGATCATAAATGCAGTTTTTCACTTGTATCTAAAAAGATGCGGTTGTCTCTGAACTGGAGTTCAAGACGATTTGGAAAATACTGATTTAAACTTGGACTAAGATGTTATAAATAATTAAAGTAACCTTGAGCTAAGAGAAAAAAACATTTCTGGTAAGCTGCACAGAATAAAAACATCTATAGTGTAATTGGGTTGTTTGTGCGTCTTAAATAAAAATTCATAAGGGCAATGGCCTACTCCATTTTCACTTTGAAAGAAAGCAGAAGATATAGTGTGCAGCACTTTATAACCCTCACCCTAATTTTAGAACCATGCCATTATTCCATACTATACTAGTCATAAATCAAAGTGGTCCAGCGGTTTGAAGATAGGAGCTAACAAGGTTATCAGCAAGTATAGGTCACGCACGCACGGATACACACTCTTCTAGCTTGTCTAACGAAGCATGTGAAGTGCTCATTAAGGTGTAGGTGTAAATGAGGGCGGCGTCAGTGTTATGTTCCAGGCAAGTCGTCCCTTTAGCTCTGTGGTTGGGTGCAGAAAATGTTGTTCGTAAATGTGTTGAATATTTTGCCGATCCTTTTTCCCTAGGATTTGTAAACAATGCATTTATGTGCACTGAACCAGTTAATGTAAAACATACCTGCTTCCAGGTATGTTTTACATACCTGGAAGCAGGTATGTTAGAAAAGTTTGAAAACTGCCACGGACAAAGATCTGGTTCAGCTGTTAGATTTTTTATTTTTTATTTGGATTGTTTGGGAATTCGGACGGGTTACAGAAAGTTGAAGCTCAAAACATAAAATAGAAGTAAAAAAAAGTGATTTAGGTAATCGAAGCTCCCTGTTCAGTTTTTGGAATTCTCAGGCTCTTTGTCCTTCTTTGTCATGTTTCGCCTTTGTGTTTCACACTATGCGGGTCTCGCCCCCTTTGATGAGAAATAGGTATTTGTTCCAAATAAAACGTAAGGGGCTTGTCTTGCAAAGAGGGTTGGTTTAGGTCTTCTGCACCGGTCACCCGTACAGAAATAATACTTATCGGTGGCTCTGTTGCAAGATCAAACACCATGAAGGAATGGGTTCAACCAATCTTGGCACAAAACATAAGTACACATGCAGACTGATAAAAAAATATGAAAGAAATAAGCTTTGGTAGCTCACAGTGAAAGAAAAATGGGAGGTATTTTATACGCCGATGTATGGTCTGAAGAACACAGCAAAATGAAACCAGAGAAATACGGACCATTGCTGAAAATGTTATTTTCCGTGAGGCATGAGAGAAAGACATTTTGTCTAACTGACAACACACGGACATCTGAAGCTCGGCAGCTCACATAGACGATGATGTCAGGATGAAGACAGCGGCATCCAAATGGTACATTTGGATGCCGCTGTCTTCTCTTCAGTGTGAGGATGAAGAGTCGATGAACAGAGAAACATTTACATATATAGGGACGATGTTTATCAAAATTACTATGTGGTGATTGGTGGAATATAAAAGCTTGAATTTATCTGCAACTTCATACAACAACCTAACAAGGATCACCAAGAAATCCAATACATGTAGGTGAGACGCCCCGAAAGTGCCTATTTAATGTATGACCACAGTCGAATAAGGAAACACATCCAGCCTCAGTCCCAATGGGCGTAAAGACCTCAATTATATTAAGCATCGAATCTTCAGAAGATTCCTAAAACATCCCTTTCAAGATTTCCTGTTCTCTTCACACACTTTAAGAAAAATATTCTAATCTTACAAACCATTTAGGCTGTAATATCAATCAATACAAATTCAACCAAAAGCTCTGGGTCACAGGGGACTCCAGATTATAAATCTGTTCAAATCTGTTGAGTTCGTAATGACAGTGTAGAGGTGAAAATCCATCCCATGTGGTCACACAAAGACAAATAAAGAGGTAGAACACAGTAACTCGGTAACTTTTTTCTAATATAATAGAGAGGTAGGTACACAGAAAGTACATTGCTATCACTGAAGGAAACTGAGTTTAGAGGAAGGCATTTTCTGACTTAATTGAAAAACTATTATTGCTGATTGATTCTCAAATGGAAAAATACCATCAAGGCAAATGCATGCACTTCAAAACAACACTCATGTTCATGTGGCAAATCAAATCACAACACAGGAAACAATGTGTCACCCAGCAGAGAGCAGCAGAAACTCTTCAAAGTTTAAAGAAACTGTCACTGTCAAGAAAGAAAAATGTTTTCTTTTTGGTGAGAGCAGCGTGCTGTCCATGCCAAACTGAACATAAATTAATAATCTAATCAAAGCTTGGAGGCGGAATCATGGGCAGAGCTGGCAAGTGTTTTTCAGATGATGTTCTGAAGAGAAGTTACATATTATTAATTTGCATCAATTGTCATGATACAAGGCTTTCTGAGAAAAAGACAAAACTTGCTTTTAGGAATGGATTATGTTTCCAGGATTCATAGAAAGAGGAAATTCTTATTACAGTCTTTGCAATATTGTGTTTGTTTTGTTTTTAATTGTGCAATTAAATCTTCCAAGAATGTAAAGCTTCCTGAAGGACTTGGGGATGAGTTAGGTTACATTAGGGTTATTGAGGGCGACATCACCGTCCTGATGTCGGAAGTAGAGGACATCTTTATGGTAGCTGTATGTGGACACTTGGCTAAAGTAGTTGTGTGGAATTGGACAACATGGACTAGCCTTCGCTCACGACCCTGATGCCAGTTCACCATTTCTCCTTTCTCAGACCCCATTGGTCGGTATTAACCAGACAGACAGGGCCCACCGAACATGACCTCAAATTTTGGAGACACACCAACCCTGTCTTCTAGCCAACAAAGAAACTGAAATCTGTACATTTGACCATTTTTCCTGCTTTCAACACTGCAAAGAGGAAATGTTCATGTGATGATATATGTATAGCGTACATCCCTCCGGTTGAAAGGCGCAATTGTTACAAGAAAATCAATGGAATTCTGGCTGCACCTGTTAGTAGTTATAATTTTATGGCTGATCAATTACACACCAGCAACGCATGCCAAATCGCCAGCAGTGTGGGTAATGCATATAACAGATTTGACAAGGAGGGGGATATGTGCACTTAAAGGAATATCTGCTAAAACAACATTTTGAAATTTCTTTTTAAAATGTAAAATGTTTCTTTTGAATTATTTTATAATTTACCACAAATGCAATTAAAACCATGTCCACATCCACATATTTATGCAATTTAATAATTCTCTTTATCACATTAGACCTAATGATGAAGTGAGCTGAACTTAAAATGGAAGACCTGATATGTCCTTCTTTAGGAATCCGGTGTTCATACCGAGCTACTGTTTTGCTGTTTTTGTGCTTGTGCTGCACTTAAATATATTTGATCAAGTGCTTGCCTGGTGTCTCGTGTTTGGCGATCAACACAGTATGAGAAAGCAATTTACCACCAGAATATTTAGCCACATCTGCGCTGTAAAGACTGGTGATTATAAAGATGATAAATAATCTTTGTTGGATGACATAGAGTTTTGGACAGCTGGAGAAATCTTGGTGGCAAGGACGAATCATCATTCATGTGTTTATCAATGCTCCACTTGAGAATCCAGTCAAGAATCCAGTTACACACATTATTGAAAACAAAGTCTGCTGGAGCAGACGGACGCATAGTCATAATTTTGGTTATACCTGTGTTATAACGGAGCTTGATGCACTGAGAGGCTGCACACAGTTCATGCGTGTTAGAGGGTGGGGTTGTTGGTTCATAGTCATAGTCTTTATGTTAATCATGGATCGTCATCATGGGAAACAAACAGAACAAAGGGAAGATTCTCTTCTTTTGACTTTTATAAATAACATTTGAAAAACATTTCAAAACTGATACCAGCATTGATGTATTCATCAAAGTACAGAATCATAAGGCAGCATCGGGCATAAAGGCAATAATCATGTAAAACTGCCCTGTTTATGTCTAGTACCGATGAAAGAGACCAGATGTTCACTTAATCATGCATTGAAATCGATAAGAACACATTTTAAAAGAAAAGACTAAATCAATAATGCTGCATTAAATAATAACGGTATTTCAATCAATTATGTGATGCACCATAATTGGTATTTTGATTATTTTATCCCCTGAAAGAAGGATCTGTAAGGCTAAATGCAGAATTAATAGTATATTTCCATTAATAACCCTGTCTAAAAATTCCTGTTTTTAGGAATCATTAGCCCATGCGTTTCCAAACCCGCTCTCTCCCTCCCTCCCCCCTCCAGCACCATTGATTGCTTACTTGATGTTTCATGCAAAAGCCAGTACAGTGGGCCGGCGAGGCTTTAGCAGCTCTTCTTTCATCAGATATTAGCGGCTAATTACTGACAATACATTAGCCTATTGAAGTATTTGGAGGTATACAGAACTGATAAGACATTGCCTCTTTCATGATGAGGATGAAGCTATTATTACAAACAGGCTCCATGTGTCACAGGAGGATATTTGTTTCCTTCCTTGCTTTTAGTATGTACCTTGAAAAACAACCACACAAGCGCCGACATTAAAGGTACTAATTGCGCCGGACTTTTCAATAGTATCCAGACACTTTTCATCTAGTGAGAGAAGCATTCGCAGTGTGGCATTATAAGGACTGCTGTTAATGTTTAAGAAGAGGAGAACGATACTCAGGCCTCATGCCTGGTTTATAGCCAACAATGTATATGGAGAGTTTTAGTTCATTAACAAAAGGAAATGGTGAAAAGGTACCATCTATTTCATGTGGGTCGTCCATCAGACTTTCATGTCATGAAAGCGGTTGTAATAAATCTGTCATTATCCAGTCTATATCCTTCAACACGGATAATTGATGTCTACCATGTACTGGTACTGTCATTATCATTCCTCCTCCTTCATCGAATTATCTTTTTTAAAAGGAATTTTTTTCTTGGACCGTTCAACTGCCAGCAACCGCAATATCAATTATTAAAGGAATTGTAAGATATTTGTGAAATTGAGATATAAACTTTAAGAATCCTTCTCTAACCTGATTCACTGTTAATTTGTCATAACAGTGACAAATTAATTCATCACTGAAAGAGTTAATTTCTTAGTGTTTTATGAATTCATTAAATGTTTTTGCAAAAATATTTTATTTTAAATTTTATTAGCAGAAGTATTTTTATGGCTAAGAAATTAGATGTTTTTGACAATGTGGTAATAAGTTCCTTTTTGCAACAGAACTTATATTTAAGTTTCCTTCAAGACATTAACACTGGATAATACGGTTATAATCTGTTTATATTAAGCCGATTTAAATCAAAAAATTATGTTATGTTAGAATTGATTAATAAATGTGCCGATCAGCAATATCATCATAACCACTGACATACAAAGTCAGAAAATACATTGATTATCTTTCCAATGTTACAATGACACATTTCAGTAGATGTTTTACACACTGACAGGCAGCAAGTGAACATTTCGTCCCTGAAGTTGATTTGTTGGAAGCAAGAGATGGGCAAATTTAATTATTTGAACAAACATGAATGTGGACAAATTGTGATGGCTAGACGACCGGGTCAAAGGATGTCTAAAATAACAGTGTGGTCTAAGTTAAGACATCTGGTGAACCATTGACAGGAACATGATTGGGCAAGGATCATTGATGCATGTTGGGAGCAAAGGCTGGCCCGTGTTAGCCGATCCCACTGAGAAGCTACTGTATCATAAACTGGTGAAAAGCTAATGCTACATCTGTTAAAATAAAAAAGGGCACACAATACATCCCTGAGCTGGTTTGGCAGCAAAAGGGGACTAATGTAGGTGTTTTCAATATTATGGCTAATCAGTTTACATATTTTCATACCTAAATACATACACACACATATTTGATGCAATAATTTTGAAACTGTAATAACGTAACAACCCAGCTAGCCTCAAGCCCGGATAAATGGGGTGGGTTGTGTCAGGAAGGGCATCCAGCATAAAAGCAATTCCAAATCAATGCTCAGAACACAAAACGGATTTCCAAACAGGATCAGTTAGGGTTCGGGTTAAAAAATACTGTCATTTAGCCAGCGGGGTTAGCCAGCGGGATCCAAGCGGTCATTATATATGGAAAAAGGTTATTCCAGTTTAGGGAACAGCTAAAAGATTAAAAAGAGTATGCCATTGAAACATATAGCAGGTATAACCTGATAATTCAGTATAACAAATGTTACATTACGACTGTTTTGTTTAATTCATTTGTGGCAAAAACAAAAATACTCAACAGACAAACAAAACTGTAATTGAAATTCAAATAGATGTATGACGTAGAGTGTTTAGACATGTGAATAATCCTTGCTGATTATATAAAAATATGTATGAAAAATTCTTTAGTAACTTAAATTGTCATGACAACAAGTGCAGAGGGCTTAATTTGCGGATTAGGCTTCTCAACCACTCCTATATTAAGCATGGTTTTTAAGATAGAATCCCACATAGAGATTTAACATATCTATATGAAAACAGACAAATGAGAATGAATGAAACACTTTATTTGTCCTGCAGAATGCTAGCTGTGGTTTTCTTTTTCTATGATGCAGTCGGACATGAAAGCAACAGCTCACTTGTTATTTTTGGAGTGACGCTGTAATTACCTGTGGGCCTCTCTCCCTTTTGATTAAGGAGGAAAAATAATCTTGGAGAGCCGAGACTGAAAGACACACCCAGCGGTGTGTGCGACCATAAACACACACGTGTGTGCATGTAGACTCCCACACAAAGCCCAGAGGCCCCCAGTTTAATTGAACTTTCCCACCAATCTACCAAGTATTTTTTTCTCCTTCATACCTGTCTTTTTCTCCTCTCCCTCCCTTCTTAATCTGTAGAGAATTAGTTGTTGATGAAAACATGATGGAGAACCAAAAGAGAGCATTGAGAAAGAAAAAATTAGATGGAGAGAGGAAAGGATCGAAAGAGATATGCACGAAGAGAGACAGAGAGTAAGGAGAAAAAGCTGAGGTGAGGATCCAGAAAGAAAAACAGAGGTGGATGGAGGAGTTCAGGTTTTAGAAGTGTAATTTAGTCCTCTGGAGAGAACAGTCAGACCGAAGGGGAAATTCATTTTTACAAAGGCAACTTTATCAAAGCATAAATTGGAAAAATGGAAAAGGTAAACTTCATAGTTATCAAGCGAAAGCCCACAGCGGTGGTGGAATTCAGAGACTGATTATGAGATACTGAAGTAGTTTCTCTGTCACACCAACCAAATGCATGTCCTCCCTCAACACATCCAGAAACCTCCTCTTTGGTCTTCCCATTTTTCTCCTACCTGGCAGCTCCATCTCCAGCACACTTGTACCAATAGATCCACTGTCCCTACTTTCAACATGTCCAAACCATCTCAATCTGATAGGGGTGTAAATCAAGGGTTCCATCACAATAGGATATTATATCGACTCTTTGGATAACGATACAATATTTGCCGATAACACAAACTCTGCCACAAAACAATTACGAATTGATTCGATTCAGGGGCCTATGAATAATTTCAGACGATATTATTTACCCATTTAACAAATTGGTTGCATTTCACTTTAACAAAGAAAAAATATAAACTATAAATATAATGTTTTGACAATTTTATACTGAAATTTAATAACAAAAGAACAAAGACCTATGTTTCACTGTAAAGTGACAAATTTTTCATGTTAAGATACAAAGTTTCTTTTTCCTTAACAGTTAACATTAAAGAGCCCTGATTAGCTTAACATTTTTTAAGTCTAACTGACAAATATATGTTTTATTGAAGTAGTTTATTTTGTATATAATCGTGTATTGTTTGATTATTGTCATGCCAAAGTGAACGGTAACTCTCAGTGAGAGCAGATAAGCAGCAGAGAGCAGGACAATATTAAACTGCAACCTCTGGTTGTTGCCATTGGTCTGCAGGTCTGTG
The DNA here is from genome assembly GCA_009660295.1 of Lophius piscatorius. Classification (NCBI taxonomy): domain Eukaryota; kingdom Metazoa; phylum Chordata; class Actinopteri; order Lophiiformes; family Lophiidae; genus Lophius; species Lophius piscatorius. The sequence continues at coordinate 17,411 of VRLP01005998.1, read as the reverse complement.
TGCTGATGGGGAAGGGAGCCTGTGAATGAGCAGCACTGCAGGTGTGCTCCAGTAGTGACTTCAAAATAAAGCCATATCTTAAAAAAGACGAAATAGATGGGTATTTAAACTTTCCATCGATTTGATTAGATTGTTGTCCACCGAACTGATATGTCGATATGGATCGATTAGTTGTTAAACCTGTAGAATCTGGCCTCTCTTACTTCGTCTCCAAGATGTCTAATATGGGCTGTCCTTCTGATGTTCTCATTTCTAATCCTGTCCATCTTCGCCCGGAGAAAATCTTAACTTCTTCAACTCTGCCACCTCCACCTCTGCTTCCTTTCTTTTGGTCAGAGCCTACATCTGTAAACCATACAGGAGAGCTGGTCTCACTACCCTCTTGTAAACCTTTCCCTTCACTCTTGCTGCTACACTTCTGTCGCAGGTAACTCCTGACACCCTTCTCTACCCACTCCACTCTGCCTGCAGTTGCTTCTTCAACTCTTTTCCACACAGCCCTTGCTCTGAACAGTTAACCCCAAGTTCTTAAACTCCTGCACCTTCTTCACCTCTACTCCTTGTATCTTCACCGTTGCACCTGCTTCCCTTTAATTCACACTCATCTATTCTGTCTGGCTGCGCCTGACCATCGTTCCCCTTCTCTCCAGCGCATACCTCCACCCCTCCAGGTTTTCTTCCACCTGCTCCCTGCTCTCACTACAGATAACAATGTCATCCACCAACATCATAGTCCATGTAGATTACTGTCTGAACTCATCTGTCAGTTTGTTCATCACAATAACAAACAAGAAGGGGGCACGTAGCCGATCCTTGATGCAGTCCCAGCCCCACTTTAAACAAATCTGTGACACCTACTGCCCACCTTACCACGGTCATGCTGCCCTCATATATATATGCTGTACCTCTCTAACGTACTTCTGTCACTCCAGACTTCCTCATGCAATTCCCCAATTCCTCCCTGGACACTCTGTCATACGCTTTCTCCAAGTCCACAAAGACACAATGCATCTCCTTCTGGCCTTCTCTGTCCTTCTCCATGATAACTCTCAATGCAAACATAACATCTGTAGAGCTCTTTCTTGGGATGAAACCATACCACTGCTCACAAATTGTCAGCCCTTTTCTTGACCTAACTCCCACTACCAGATCTTCATTGTGTGGCTCATCAATTTTATACCCCTGTAGTTGCTATAGCTCTGGACATCACCTTTGTTCTCGATAATCAGCGCCAGTACACTTTTCCTCAATTCCTCAGCCATCCTGTCGCTCTCCAGACGCTGTTCATCAATTTGGTGAAATACTCCACTGCCAGCTTTCCTAAACACCTCCATACCTCCACCAGTATGTCATCAAGACCAACCACGTTTCCATTCTTAATTTTCTTCAAAGCTGCTCTCACTTAGTGATCTGATCATTGGGACTTCTTGATTTACAGGTCACACACCTTCCACCCTTCCCTCCCTCTCATTTTCTTCATTCATCAGTTCTCCAAAGTATTCTCTCCATCTTCCTAAATAGGCTTTTCCTGAATCTCCCCATTCCACCACCAAGGCTTTTTATTTTCCTTCCTCATTCCAGATGACACACCAAGCACAAGTACGTGTAAAAATGACATGTTCCTCAAATTTGCACTCAATACATTTTTTTTTCTTGCTTTCCCCCTAAACTTGAATTCAACACCTGACACCCATGAAACTGGAGGATTGAAGGACTACACTTTTCTGTAAAGATACATTAGATGTACTGATGTACCTGAAACCTGCCAAAGGTACTCATTTATTTCAGCTGTCACTCATTGCCCCTATGACCACTAGAACCACTTAGGGTTTCACTTACATATCCTCCGCCTATTTCCTGAGCCCCTGGCACTTTTTGATCTTCTTCCTGAAGTTAATGTCAGTTGGGATTGCCCCATCTACGAGAACTTCCCTCGTCTGCCCTAGGTTGGTCTGTCTACTGTAAAGTCTTGAATAATTGTTCTATCTATATATTATAGTTTAACATTTTATTTCCATTGCTCTTTTAAGTTTTGGTCATGGTTTGACCTGTGTGTCTACTAAACCTGTCTACTATAATGTCCGAGAGGAGCTTCCATGTTGTGGACAGGCAGATTATCGGTTAGTTCAAAGGTGTTCGTAGCTGTGTTAACATCTGCAAGCATCTCTTCCAATGGAATTTTGAATCAAATTCAGCTTAACAGAATCACTCTCCTGCTGTGACAGTGGCTGTGTTTGGCTAAGCAAACATGTACGACAAACTAGCAGGTTGAAGACATCTTTATTTTTTGAGACAGATAATGGATTGACTGAAAGGTCAAAATATTATTTCTGATATGTATTTATTCTTAACCAGAGAATACCTTAAATGTGAGTACTTTACAGTTTCTTTTATTTTCAGGCAGTGATACAGAGTAGAGCATCTTTGAATTTGTGCGAGAGAGAGAGAGAGAGAGAGAGAGAGAGAGAGAGAGAGAGAGGTATGTCTCACTGACAGCTGAAGCTCTCTTCTCGTTCCCCCTCTCCTCTGTAATTACAAACAAATTTATTCCAGCTTTGTAGCTGGCTTACCCACAGCTGCGTCTAGATAACAGGAGACACTGTAAGACACTTACTCTTTATTCCACAAATTGAGAAATGTACTTATCAATGCAAATGAAATGAGTGCTGTGAGGAGAAGAGGAGAGCAGTGAAAACAGAAGGAAAGAGAACATTTTCAATGAAACCGAGTTTTCAGGTTGCTGGGGGACAAAAACTGGGGGAGAGGAATCATAGAAAAGTGACATTTTATTTTACATTTAATACACTTAAGTTTAGTTGTGAACCACACTGCTTTGCGCAGGATGACAGAGTAAGTGTGAAGGTAATCCAGTTAGTATCGAAACAGTCTCTTCTCTTTGGGTGTTCCGATTGGCTACATGCTGACCAGGCTAAAAGCTTCCGAAGCAGAGGTGAAGAGCAATTACAGTCACTGTCACACACAGAAACACTCACCAATAACACACAGACTATGTCTATTCTTTCATTCATTCGTCATAAACACCTTCTCCTCTCTTCCAGACTCCTAAATATGCACATACTACATCACAAACAACAATGAACAACACAAATTAATGACACAAAAAGTTTTGTTTATTCGTATACTTTCATATTCTGCAGTTGATGATGTACAAAGTAAATGCAGTGTCACATGCTCCCTGTGTAGCAGTGGTAATGCTTTCTCTGTCCACAAGGGGGGTGCAGTGATTATAGAAGCCACAAACAGTTAGCCACCATCTGTGTAACCTTTTTACTTGAAGTTATCCCATTGCTGGACATCATTAACCCAGTTCAGCTAATAACCGCTGTTTTCTTTGTATTAGTAGTGCATAAGTGAGTGTGAAGAACTGTGTGAACGATTAAAGGAAGTGTGTGGTAAAATAATGATTTACATAAAGAAATAACTGCCAGTAGTGCTCCACACCAGGACAAAATGATAACTTCTGTTCCAATACTTTTATAACATACAATAACATTTAATGAAGAATGGAAGCAAGAAAACTAACACAAATATTAGGGGAAAAAAAAGCATTGACAGCTTTTATGAAAATCTCCCCTCAACAACTCAAAATGAAAAAGAGTAAATAGTCTGCTATTACTGTTTTGTTACTAAAATATTGGCATGGGGATTTCCATGGAAATCTGATCTTGAATGTATTTTCCCTGGTTACCAGAGACTATATTTGAATTAACTTGTCACAGCGGATTAACACAAACGTAGACATTAAAGAGTCTGAGTTAAATGATTTTTTAAATCAGTGAAAATGGCTATTATTATCTATCCTTTAATTTTATGTGGAAACGTTCAAATCCCCATGGTTGGCAATATTCTCATTCCTATGTTAATATTTTTGTTAGAAATAGATCATTGGCAATTCGTGGTCAGGGTGTCTCCCATGTGCTATAGTTCCTACATAGTCATTATTGCACAGGGGCAATAATGAAGCACACCTGGGACATATATGTTAGCATAGCAGCTAGTTTCCCTCAGAAACGATGCTGCACTCATGCTGGTAAGTTGTGTTACCCGCTCTCTCCCTCATGTCATTTTATTAATTTTAGTGATATGCACCTAACTTCTATTAACTGTTCATGTTTAGGTACTCTGCCTGCTTGACTTTTATTTTAGCCCATATGTAAATGTGCTGTTTAATTTACTTTTATTCAGAAATGATGTTGGAATTTTAATTGGGTTTCATTTTATTTAATCTGAGTTTTATTGAGGTCCTTTTTATTTATTTTTGATTATTGTACAGGTAATATGTATGGTAATCTATTTGTTATCATTTTGAAAGTATTGTAAATGCAGAAATGATGCTGCTCTTAGCACTTAGCTGAGTAGAGCCCGCCCACTATGTGCCACTGACCGTCTCCTGTCGCACTCTTCTAGAATAAAGAAGCACATCCTAAAAGGGCCTTTTCCTAGTGTCTTGTGGAGATAAGGCAACCGTTTGAAATCCGCTACACTACCAGGTTTGTGAACAAGCAGTAAATGAAATGTATGAACTTAGCAAATCAGAAAATAAAGCTAGCTAAGTTCTCAAACTTCTGACTTTTTTCAAACACATATTTTCTTTTCTCTCCATCTTCTGATGGCTTTTCGAGGAAGCCCCTTTCATACTCAGTCACGATATCCTGTTGCCAATTACCAATCATAATCAAATCTTTTTTGTTGACACGTCCGTTCCTTTTATGTGTTGCTGCCATAAATTTCAGAATACCTTAAGTTTACAAAAATTAAAAATCAATTGAGCTGATGTTGTTTAAAGTTTAAACATGCTGCCTTTGTACCTTTTCAAATTGAATGAAATGGTAAGAAGAACTAGGAAAATACCATGCACCATTTCATTAAGGTTTTAATCAATATGCAAATACTAATATCCACGGAAATGTTAATACATATATATTTAAATGTATATCGCCTGTACACAAGAACATGTCCCTTTGTTTATAGCTTGTGTATTTGTTTATTGCCTTGTCCATTTAATTTAAAATTATTTATATTACGTTCGTATTGTGAGAGCTCAGTTAACCGGAGTCAAATTCCTTGTATGCATATACATGGCCAATAAAGCGGATTCTGATTGTGATTCTGAAAAAAATGGTCCACTGTGGGGAACCCAAAAGGGAACAGCGAAAGATAAAACCGGATAAGACCAACTCCCAACTCTTTTGGAGTTGTATATGGTTTTCAAATATTCTGGCTTTCTTGGGCCTGTCAAAGACCCAAGAAAGCACTTTGGGAAGTGCCCTCATTTATTGTACATATGCTATGCAAATAAATTGACTTGACTTTTATTTTTTGCAGTAACATGCACACTTCAAACAAACCTTCCCCCCCCTCTCAATATGATTGACTGTAGATTTTTCATTTCCTTTAGTCTCTTTCTCAAATCGCTAAGGCTTAAAGGAGAATTTCAAATGAAAGACATCTTGGAACAAAATTAATAAGCATCATATTATCGTCCCGTCTCAACTACGTACTGATGCATGATGCATGATATAATTTGGGATCTGTGGCTGATGCACAAAGCCTTTCTAATACACCCTTAAAATGAAATTACACTTTTGTCTGCCAAAAAACGAAAACACCTATGTGTTTCTGTTTAGGAAAAAAGTCAGTGAAGTGTGTTTTCTTCATGGAATGCAAACTCTCTTTGCTGAAAGTGTGGGTATTAAACTCATTTGACGTGCTAAAACAAGTAGTTACCTTCCTTTCACAAAATTGAAATGTGTGGAAAGTTTTAAGGAGGAAGATGGTAATGCCAAGTTTAACACTGTTATATAGATTTGAAAACAACAAAAAAATTGGTTTACTTGCAGTTTATGACTGAGATTAAGATACAAATTCAAGAGAAAAGAGACAGTTCTTCTCTCCAGATTTTCTTTCTAGTTTCTTAAATGACAATTACATTCTCTGCCTCTTTGATCTTCCTCTATTCATCACTCTGGATCTGAGTGGGGATTACAAAATGAATCCAAAACTGAATCAAATCTTTCAATAATTCACAAACGTGCACACGGCAATATGGTTTAATACACAACGTGTACAGGTCCGCACAATTAATGATTAGTTGGTCTTGCCAGTTTAGAGATTAGGCCGGTTTACAGTTTTTTACTGTTTTGGAACAACCAGGTGCTTTTAATGTGTTAAAATATGTTTTGGTGATGATCTGTCATGTCTTGACTTCAAAACTGCTGATCTCACCCAGAATGGGCTCAGAATGAGAGAACGCCATCATGCTATTTCAGCCTTGTAACCGGCTGCGTTTGCATTTTTGAATAAGACTTTATTGATTGTTTTTAGATTGCTTCATTTAGACGTTTGCTGTCAAAACTGTGGAATGACCCGTACTAAGAAATATCGTAATCTGTTTGTTTTATTTTGCATAAAGCATGTTGGCAAGTGAAAATCCCCCAGCTAGTTTAAATATTCTGTACTAATTTTTTTAATGCAGCAGGATTTTCAGAACATAGGCCCTGTGCACTCCTACCTTTTGAAACTGTACCTCAGTGGATGAGCGCTCCCTGCCTCCTGCTGGTTTCATCAACACATGGTTCGTTTGTTGTTTGTCTTACAGACCCAAGGTTTTTAGCACCAACTTCATTTCCCACATATGTCTTTGAATGACACCTGCATCCTATTTAATTTCGTTGGTTCCTATTATTTGTCTTCAACCTTTTTTCGACCAGGAAGTGACACATAAGATGTTGGAAGTAGTTGGATTGATACATTTTATTATAAGTGATTTAAACATACCAGTCCTATTTTAAGCACTAACTCCTCCTACTATCCATTATTCATATATATTCCATAAATACTGAGGTCTTCAGGGGAACACTCTTGAGCAATTCAATTTGTTAAGTTGACACCACATTCAATTCAAGGCTAATAAAAATTGATTGAGTGAATGCTGATCAGCCTGAAGCAAGGAGGGTGATAGAAACCTTAAAAGGATCAGAGGTGAATGTATGCAGCATGTTTGACAATACTCAACTGTTGCTTGTGCAAATCACTGTCAAGGGAATTTACAGGCATTAAATATAACAAAGACCATTTACCCAGCCCTCACCTTAATGGTGTATGTTTAAGTGATTTACTGTCAAAGCTTTTTCTCACAGAATATCTATGTGCAGGAGTAGCACCTAGAAATGTACTGACATTTGATCTTTCCTTCCCAGAAAGTTTCATACAATGAAGACTTTCTAGAAAAAAAGCGCAAATAGTAGTACATACATATTTCAAAGCAAATTTGAAGCTCATGATAAAAGCTTATGCCAGCATCATAATAATCATAAGTATCACCAAAACACAATAATGATAATATTAAGTGTCTTAGCACAACTTAATATTAATGAATAATTATCTTGTTTGTCGTCATGTTTATGTACAAATGTGAATCTTCAGTTAAGTTGCCATGTGTTATCAAGTTATACGATTACTAAGGGGGAAGTGGTCCAGAGCTAGCTCAGACTCCTACTTTTCGAAGTAAGCCACGTTTAGTTTGGCCAACTCAATATGTTTTGTTCAGATAATTATTAGCCCTGATAAATCGGGGAGAGTATGGATTCATCATCATCGCTGCAGATACTTAGTGATAACACAAAAACTCAAAAGCTATTCCATGGATCATTTTCAAATTTTATATCCTATAAAACCTTAGTGACAGGAAGAACTGGATTGATTTAGTCCATATTTGGTGTATATGATTCTGCTCACTCATGAGATCAAACTTGTCATATTTTACCTTAATTGTTACTATTTAAAAAAATGTTTTTTTTAAAGATACCAGCAGTTTGTCGATTATGTCCAAATTGGCTCATATGAATCTACATAAGGAAAATGTATCTTGTATTATTTCACTATAATAGTTCATATTTCAATCATCTTAAGGAGCCTTTGTTACAAACTCTCCTGGGGTTTAGCTTGGACCCAAACGCAGACACAGTAGAGCATGTGCAAAAATATTTATTCCAACATAGGCACAAGGAAAAACAGGAAAAAAAAACACTAGGATAAACTTACTACACATGGGGAGAAGGCTGGGGCGCGTGATGACTCCGTTAACATCATGCAACGAACTGGCACAGAAGGGAAGGTAAGGAAAGACTTTATACACTGACATAACAAGACAATGAGACACAGCTGGAGGGGAAACACAGGTGAGCATGATGACCAATCACAGGACAGACAGGGAGAACGGAACCCAAGTAAAACACACACAAAGGCAACACAATTAAAGTGACAGAACCTCCCCTTGTAATATATGAACACAGGCTTGACAGCCTTTTGTTTCTCCTTTGTTACTTCCCAACCATAATTGACAGAACCCCCCCCCCCCTCAAGGGACGGATACCAGACGTACCAAAAGTCCAAATCCAAAGAATTTAACACAAACAGGGTGGGAGGAGGGGGTATTGAAGAGAGACAAAATAAATAAAAAATTCAACGAGCCCGGTCAAGCAAACTTATACTGTCCGGTGGACGACCTGAAGGCAGGGCCGGAGCCAGGCAGCACCAGAGTGACCACTCTGGGGGTCGAGGAGGAGGGCGCTTTGTAAGGCGAACCCGGTCACGAGGAGCCCGAGGAGGCGGTCGCCCGTGGAGGTGAACCAGGTCACAAGGAGGAGGTTGCCCGTGGAGGCAAACAGAGTCACTGGGAGAGGAGTCGGACAGAGCAGCAGACAGGACTAGCCGGTTGGTGGCTAGCAAACACGGGGGCTGGAGCAGGGGGAGAACCAACAGGCCGGGGCCGGGAACATTCCGGCAGCGCGTCCCGGTTCTCCACAAAGGTCTTTAACCACTCCGGCAGGAAGTCCCTAAGCCAGGGTTGGGCAGAGACCTTCTGGTGAGTGATGCGGAGAGCGGCCTGTTGTACCTGCTCATGAGGACTCTTCACCCACTCCACATGAATGCAGATCAGTGCGTAAGGTAGTTCATTTATTTCTACATCCATCAATGCATCCACTGGGTCCATTCTGGACAGTTCATTCTTTTAGGAACTCTCCTGGGGTTTAGCTTGGACCCAAACGCAGACACAAGAGGCGGCAGAGCAGGTGAAAAAATATTTTTTCTAATCAACGGCACGAGGAAAAACAGGAACAAAAACACTAGGATAAACTTACTACACACGGGGAGAAGGCTGGGGCGCGTGATGACTCCGTTAACATCATGCACAGAAGGTAAGGACAGACTTTATACACTGAGGTAACGAGGAAATGAGACACAGCTGGAGGGGAAACACAGGTGAGCACGATGACCAATCACAGGACAGACACAGAGGAGAATGGAACCCAAGTAAAACACACACAAAAGCAACACAATTAAAGTGACAGAACCTCCCCCAATAATATATGAACACAAAGACTTGACAGCCTTTTGTGCTTTTTGTTTCTCCTTTGTTACTTCCCAACCATAATAATAGTTAATAATAGCTCATAACGAATTGAAATAAGGAAATCTATATTTTTTTACTACTGAGCTAAAACAAAATAAATAAACTGTATTTCTCTTCAATATTAACTCATTATGGGATCTTAGAGCATATTGGTGACTTCAGAGAAATAGGTTAAGTCAATAAAGTGTGGGATGTTTGAGGTTAGGGGAAATGTTTGTACGAGGCAGGGGATTGGGTACTTTTGGGATGACAGCATAGGTCTCGTTTATCTATTATATGTGTAAAAACATCAACTTTATGAACTGTTCTCATGAAGTGCCTTTCTAGTCTGATCAGCCACCCAAAGCTCTCTACAAGTATAAAAAAAAGGCAATATTCAGCCGTTCACACAACGGCTCTTCCTCCTGAGCTAAGGCGACATTTCGCCTGCTCTGCCGCCTCTTGTTCTTCTTGAACAAGAATAGGAGAGATGCTCTCCACGGAAAAACGGATGTTGTGGATAAAGTATGACAAAAATTGTTTCGTAGACGTTATTGTTTGTGCAAAGCCTGCACAAAGAAATTGGCCTGAACTCAACAAGGATCCATTTGGGTCCAACTGCAATTGTTCTGTATAAATAAACTATTGAGGCCAACTTAACACAATAAAATATATAAATATGGTTTTAGGGTGAGAATGTGATACAGGTTATGGTTCAAATAAGTATTTTTTAGATTCAGTTTACTTGAACATCATATTTCGGCCAACAATTTCAAGTTTTCCTTTTCACACTGCACACTAACAATCACACCAATTAACCTATACTGCATGGTTTGTTTGTTTTTTTGTGTGTTGGAGGAAGCAGGAGCACCTGGGGAGAACATTTAAAACCACACACGGACGAGTATGCAGACAGAAGGGATCCAGGTCCCCGGGTGGATTTATGCCGAAAACTCTCTTCAACAGTGTAGTTTTATGAAGGTATTTGATCACAAGACACTTCATCTCTTATCATACTTGTTCATAGGAACAATTACTGTGATATGATTGCGTATGTTTGTGTGTGTGTGAGTGTGGTATCCAAAAAACAAACCAAAATCAATTTGTCAGCTACATCAATGCTACACACGGCACACCATCCGTCACTCACTCACTCTGCACAAACACTTGCACCGCCCTGTAACAATACACACCGGTACATATTTTCTCATCTACCGGTCTGTCCCCTCTCTCAGCCCCACTACACACACCTTTAGTCCACTACAGTAGGGGACATTTATTCTGATTATGTTGGCACCCTGGAGATCGAAGATTGTAGTAATCAGAAAACGGGCCAGGCATCTATCACTGCAGCAACCAATCAAACAGCCTGCTCCACTGGTAGTGAATGGGAAAAATTACACACAGAAATGATTCCCATTGGTCAGTGTGTGTGTGCCTGTGTGTGAGTGTGTGTGTGTGTGTGTTAGTGCTTTCTTGTACTTCCATCACTGTGAGGAGAGCTTATGATGCAGGAAAGTTTTCTCAAGGGAGTTTTTATTGATCTTCACTTTAACACACAACTCATATGCGAGTAATTATTACTTATGATTAGGGTTAAAGTTGTGGTAAATTAATGAATGCAGTTTGGGGCGAGAAAATAATATTAGTCACCAACTGGTCCTCACAAAATGTGTTTGCTGTGTGTGTGTGTGTGTGTGTGTGTGTGTGTGTGTGTGTGTGTTTCTGTGGAGTGTGAAGCTATTTGTTTTAGCTGATGATAAAAAATAAAATGGATTGTACTTATAAAGCACTTTTCTAGTCTGCTCGGCCACTCAAAGCACCTTCTGCCTGCAGCCAACATGCTTGGATATCGGACCCTTTTCTCTTCAATCAAACAAGGTATTTCAGTACCATCATTATATCCACGTTGAATCATCTGCGTCATCCTTGTTAGTGTGATAGTGAAATACATGGAAAAATGTATCATGGATCATTTAATAATTTTATTCCCCATTAGACCTTAGTGGGACGAAGAACTGGGTTGATTTTGGGTAAGGTCAGTTGCATATATCTGCCACTGAGTGGAGTTTTATCTCCAAAATAACTTAATTGCTGCTGCTGCTCCAATATGGACCAAGTATGGTGAACATTGGTCAACTTGAGAAGACCTACCTGGTGTTTGTCATGTCTTACTATAAATGTTCGTATTTCACTCTTTAGTTTTTTCAGTTTTTTGATCGTTACTTCCCAACCATATGTCCAATTATGTTCCAATATTTACAGATTTATCTTGTATATAAAGTATATTATTTCATTATAATAGTTCATTTTGAACTCACTGGGGGAATTTTTAAAAATCAATATAGTTTTTTTTAATTAAAACACAGGTTCTTGTCTGTAATTTCCCAAGCACATGTCCAATTGTAGGTTTTTCTTTAAGGTGGAATCAAGGACTTGTACACTGCAGGGGATTGAGGGCTTTTTTGGGATATACCCTTGCTGTTGGGAAAGAAAGCAGGGGGCTAAGTCTGTATTTGTTTCTCAGAAGTGTTTTCAACTGCGAGAAAAGAGACAGTTTTGAGTTGAGCCAAACTAGATTTCTGTAAATCAAAAAGCTTCTTTCACACTGACAGTAGTTTCATTGTTGTAGTACTGTGATCACACAATAATTACACAAAAAGCATGAAAAAACAACATTTTGATACCTCCTTCCAGAGGAACATAGAAACATGAAACTATAACAGTTCTGTACATGATTTTGACGTGACATACGCTGTCTCACAAACGGAGAGACACTGTGCTGGAATGAGCTCACATATGGTAAGGCTATGGGAAAAATCTTGTCTTGTCGAAAGTGCCTTTGTTATCTGTAAAATGACAGATGTGTGCGCGTAGCAAACACACACACATATACACAACTGGTAGTAGATGCTATTAGTTAAAGCAGATGACGGGCTGCAATTTTTTTTAACAACGAGAGAGTCAAAACGGGGTCAGAATTTGTGTGCTTTCGTGTATGTGTCTGTTATTGTGTCGGTCAATGACTCCTATTTTGTGTGTGTATACGTGTAATGGGAGAGTGTAATGTTTCCCTCCATCTGTTCTCTCTTCTTGCTTCAGAACCGAGTTATGTTTTCCCACTGTTATCCTGCTGTTGCTAGCTGTGTATCTAAGGAGCAAGCCTCCCGGGGAGTGTGTGTCTGTGTGTGTGCGTGTGTGTGCTAGACATAATGCTCACGAATGGCCAAGGTGATTGTGTTGCAAAGGGACTCCTTATCCTACACACACATACATGCACAGACACACACACAACCACACACACACACACAAATGGAGCCTTATCATTTCCTGGCTCCCCTGGTTAAGGAATCTTCATTAAGCAGCCCCCTAAAACACACACGCTCACCATGACAAACACACATGCCACCCCTGCACATGTTGCTAACATCTGGTCCAGTTTGAGAAGGCGATAACTAGCTGTCAAACATGTGACTGTATGTGCCATAGCAAAGTGTACATCATCACAATTCAGAGCCATCATCACAGCTGGAAACATCATCAGTGTTCTCTTTTTCCTGCCAGGTAATGGACATGTGCAGTTACAGTCTTTCCGCTGTTGTGGTCATCAAACACAAATAATGCTCCTCTATTACCTGAGACAAAAATGGCGATTTGGAGCTGGAAGGAATACGTAAAAACAGACCATCACATCTCAAACCAGTTCACAAAGAGGCCAGTCTTTTGAGGTCAGTCTGATATACGCTCCACCAAGGGATTTAACCTGTTCTACTCATTGGTTATTTTAAAAATTAAGCCTCACCTGAAATTACGTACTGGAAAAATAAACTTCAAATTGCTCCACAGATGTTGGCTGCAATTTCAAGACTTTGATGTCTATCGATAGATAAGACCTAAAATAAATGATTTCCTGTGCCAGTAACAATGTACCTGATACTATGTGTGATTATTCTGATTAATACAATATTTCTACCCTTTCCTGATCTTTTTAGATGAAAAAGGCTTTAACATTAAAGTATATTACAATAAACACCATGCAAAACAATCATTGGATTTGCCCAAGTCAATGATTGGTAATATTTCCATCAATAAATTTGATGGAAATACCACCAACGACATGTTATTCCACAAAATTCTCATGGGATAGGACCCGGAGGACTCCTAATTTGGCACAGTTGGATAGCAAATGCACCCAAAATGTGCCAGAAATGGGATTTTGACACAAGAGGGGCTATATGCAGTAACTACAAGCCATGTCTGTAACCTAACCTTGGGGTTTTTTATTATAATTAAGCATTTTGCATAATAAAAACAAAATACTAAAACAAGGTAGAAGTCCAATTATAGTGTAGAACAGTTTATCCAGCTGTCTCTTATTTCATTTTCTGAATTCAAAATTGGTTGTACCGATCATAGATAGGATGAATTTTGTTATAATTTACAACACACTAGATTTGGTCAAGTACGGCTGATCTTGTATGTGTGTATTCTTCACAGTAAAAACCAATGCTGATGAGGGACACAGTAAATGTGATAAGGTTTATTGTGTTGTTTTTGTAATGTCGCTTTGTTTTCGTCACTAATTAAATTAAAGTAAGTGGTTGATATTTTGAGAGAACAAAAATTACCCATATACATTTACGTATAAGTAGGATGGTACAATATTCTATTTCTTGAGTCATGGGCATCATGGAAAAAAACTGGATTCGTGTTTAAACAGAAAAACCGTGAAACAAGCTGAAATTTGTGATCCAAACTGCCAGCGCCGCAGCCACCTCCCCGTGTTCCTATTTGTTTTCCGGAAGGCCTCAGCGGATAAATGGATTGTGTCGGCTCCCTTACATGACTCGCCGTTAGCTGTCTCTCGCTTTGTAACCTAACTCCAATAATTGTTCAGCCTGTGCTCATTCTGTGAGATGTATGTATAAACGAAGAAAAGCTGTTTTTGTTTCTATTGCTTCTTTTTCCCCTCAGAAGCCTGGCTGTAACACAAACTAAAAAATGCAAGACATTTCTTGAAGCAGGTGATGATTTAAATAAAACATTAAACATTACGCCTGAAATCATTTCTGTCCTTTTTCGTTTAAATTTTATTTCTAAGATTTATCTACTTAAGTGGAACGTTAGTGTTGAAAAATATTTTTTACTTAAAAGAATGACCAATCACCCAGACAGCTGGACCAAATTTTATGATCCATTTGTACTTGCAACCCTGCTAAGGAGAAAAAGTAACCCAAAAATAAACATCTCACTATCGTTCCCTGGTTATCAGAAAGCTTACACACAATATTATACAAAAAATGTAATAACTGTACAGCATAATTAACCAGAACTGAACTGTTGTTCCCGACAGCAAGGACATCCCCAATCCCCTGCGAGCAATTTCCTGATTCAACTTGAAATTAAAAAGTCAAGAAGTTATTATTAGAAGTTATGGCCAAGAAACAGTGTCTTTTGTAGAAAGAAAAGCTTACCCTCATGAGTGTTTGAGTAAAACATGAAATGTACAAAAACAAAAACAAATCAGCTGGTTTCAAGGCACTCTTGAAACCAGCGAGAGATATTTCACCTACTCATTTTAGCACAGTGGCCTTCGTCACGGCGTTTTAGAGTTATCCGTACCAATGTATTGTGGTCGTCTGGTAGTTACATGTTTATGGACCCTTTTTTAAATTTTGTTATAGGTTAGAAATACTTCACATCTATATTTCATGTTGAAATTATATAATGCAGAAGCCAAATTCAGCAAAAATATCTGTAGTACAAAGTGCATGTGTGGGTGTTACATTATTTGGCTGTACATTGCCTGAACTAGATCAGGGGTGTCAAACTCAATCCCAGAGGGGGCCGAAATTAATAAACTGAGACCACATCCAGGGCGTAACATCAATCAAATTGGCCATGTTCAAGCTTAAGGATTATGAAAATGTATTCTTATTTTATTTAATCATTGTATAGAATTCTGAATAGACCAAGGGAATAGAAAATTGTCATTGCAGATTATATATTACATGGTCAATTACAGATACAATTCAGAAATAGATCAGCATAATTCATTTTTATGTCTCCCTCTCTATCAGCAGTTTTCCACCGATTACATTTAAGTCAAACGTTTTTATTCAAAGGCATCAACTGCCAAAAAACTATATTTTTGAAGTTGCATCTAAAATCATTATTTTTTTGATTAACAATATCAATGAAAGGAACTTTAATTACCCTTGGTAAATGTGGGGTGATTTAGCCGTTGTTTTTTTTCTGCCACAATAAAACAGTGTAGGGAAAATGTTGGTCCTTGTATTGGTTACTGCACTCAGGAGCAGCTGCACCTCAGAAAACGTTAAGGTGCATGAATAGCCACCAGGTGCATTTCATATTAAATGTAAGGCACTTGATGTTTTTTCTTGTCTTTAACGCAACATCACTGACACATTAAGAAGGGCTTGAGGGCGTGGACGCACTCTCCAGTTAATTAAGAAGTGTAATCTATTTACTAATAGACGCATGGGATCTTTTTATATGTTTATTTTTTAGCGTCTTAATTTTTTTTTAGAAATGCTGATATCTGATGACAGAGGAGCAGGCAGGAGAGCTGGCGGTGGTGCTCTTGATTGATGTGCTGGCTATTGCACTGCATTGTGGGATTTTTAGTATCTGTGGTGATGGTGCAGTAAAACAGCGGGCCAGTTATTATAAAAATTTGATATTGCCCCGTTGACCTTGCTTTTGTCAAGTCTGATCTATATTTTCTATATGAGTCAATTTAGTTCCATGTCACCTAAATGTCTTGACATAAAGTGAGGAAACAGAGCTTAAAGACAACAAATGTGGGACCCCAATACAGATTTCTAGTCGAATGTGCATTATCAATTTTAACAAAAAAAAAAGATGAAACTCTAAAAAAAAAAAAATTCCCGAAATATTACTAAAATGTTTTGTGGTCGGTTGAGAAGAAGAAGAAGGAGCTGTAATATAAACCAAATGATACGGATTTTTTTTTCAACTTAAACTAGGGGGGTTCCGTAAAATGGAAACAGACTTGGTAAAAAGGAAAGAGTCATATAAGAAAAGAAAGAGTGTCTTGAAAAACTGAGAAATAAATGTTTTGTGTAAATTTTGTGTAGATCCATGAGGAAAGTGCTACACTGATGAAATTATTACATGAAAAATATTTGTGTATTATTTTACTTCTACCTTATCTTTGATGAATTTTAAGCAGTGTGACTTAATTGGACATTTATTACATGATCTCATTAACCTTCAACTAATGCCCGATAATGGTTTAATGCAACGCTAGTTTTAGTTGATTAGGACAGAAAAGTGAATTAATTAAAAAAAATAAAGTTCATTACAACGGATTATAAGTAATCTTGAACTCTGTTTTTGTTTTTTTGGTGTTCAGGTTCCCCAGGGAGATTTTGTGATTGAAGAGCACATCCATAACTCCATATCTCACAACAAACAGCAAACTGTGGTGGTGGCTGATGACTCTTCCGAGACTGAGAAGCCTGTTGAAACAATGAAGTTGATGTGTCTGTAAAGGCTGGGTAGCGATGGAGAGAAGTGTTAGGTATAATAACAATAATAATAATAATAATAATAATACATTTAATTTATAATGCACTTTACATTTGGATCAAATCACAAAGTGCTACAAAGTAAAAGCAGATAAAAGCATCAACAAAAAATAAAATAATAACTATATAAAAACCTGACCAAAAAGCAGCAATGTTAATTAAAGTTATAGGTTCTGCTAAAAAGGGAAGTTTTAAGTCCTTTTTTAAATGTGTCAGTCGTCTGTGGAGCCCTCAGCTGGTCAGGGAGGGCATTCCACAGACGAGGGGCACCAGAACAGAAGGCCCGATCACCCATGGTGCTGAGCTTAGTCCGGGGTAGGAGGAGGCGGTATGAGTGGGTAGAACGGAGGGATCGTGTTGAGGTCAGTGGGGTGAGTAGTTCTTTTAGGTAGGGGGGTGCGTTACCATGGATGCACTGGTGA